>CM055351.1:1332993-1335493 GCA_029228515.1 Populus alba x Populus x berolinensis | reverse complement strand
CCCCGCGGGCACGACAGCAAGCCAGCGGGGGCTGTCCGCGCTGCCGATTTTTCCCACTGCTGGCATCGCTGCCGCTGCCCCGGGCCCGAAGGCAGCCCCCCCGCGGGCACGACAGCAAGCCAGCGGGGGCTGTCCGCGCTGCCGATTTTTCCCACTGCTGGCATCGCTGCCGCTGCCCCGGGCCCGAAGGCAGCCCCCCCGCGGGCACGACAGCAAGCCAGCGGGGGCTGTCCGCGCTGCCGATTTTTCCCACTGCTGGCATCGCTGCCGCTGCCCCGGGCCCGAAGGCAGCCCCCCCGCGGGCACGACAGCAAGCCAGCGGGGGCTGTCCGCGCTGCCGATTTTTCCCACTGCTGGCATCGCTGCCGCTGCCCCGGGCCCGAAGGCAGCCCCCCCGCGGGCACGACAGCAAGCCAGCGGGGGCTGTCCGCGCTGCCGATTTTTCCCACTGCTGGCATCGCTGCCGCTGCCCCGGGCCCGAAGGCAGCCCCCCCGCGGGCACGACAGCAAGCCAGCGGGGGCTGTCCGCGCTGCCGATTTTTCCCACTGCTGGCATCGCTGCCGCTGCCCCGGGCCCGAAGGCAGCCCCCCGCGGGCACGACAGCAAGCCAGCGGGGGCTGTCCGCGCTGCCGATTTTTCCCACTGCTGGCATCGCTGCCGCTGCCCCGGGCCCGAAGGCAGCCCCCCGCGGGCACGACAGCAAGCCAGCGGGGGCTGTCCGCGCTGCCGATTTTTCCCACTGCTGGCATCGCTGCCGCTGCCCCGGGCCCGAAGGCAGCCCCCCCGCGGGCACGACAGCAAGCCAGCGGGGGCTGTCCGCGCTGCCGATTTTTCCCACTGCTGGCATCGCTGCCGCTGCCCCGGGCCCGAAGGCAGCCCCCCGCGGGCACGACAGCAAGCCAGCGGGGGCTGTCCGCGCTGCCGATTTTTCCCACTGCTGGCATCGCTGCCGCTGCCCCGGGCCCGAAGGCAGCCCCCCCGCGGGCACGACAGCAAGCCAGCGGGGGCTGTCCGCGCTGCCGATTTTTCCCACTGCTGGCATCGCTGCCGCTGCCCGGGCCCGAAGGCAGCCCCCCCGCGGGCACGACAGCAAGCCAGAGGGGGCTGTCCGCGCTGCCGATTTTTCCCACTGCTGGCATCGCTGCCGCAGAGTGTGCGTAGCCTCTCCCGCGCGGGGGGCAGGCAAGAGCGCAGGGGGGCAAGGCCCGAAGGCAGCCCCCCCGCGGGTAAGATAGCCAGCCAGCAGGGGCTGTCCCCGCGTCAGCCCCCGTTGCGCAGCGCGGCATGGAAATCATTGCCGCGCGCGCGCGCGCCCAATCGCCCAAGAGCCCAAGGGCCCCCAAGGGCCCCAGGCCCTCAGGCCCCAGCGCCCCAGCGCCAAGCGCAGACGCGGGCGCGGGCGCGGGCGGGCGCGCGCGTGTGATTTTTATAGGGCGGTGGTCGGAATCGGGTCGTCGCCGGCCGGAAAACGGGTCATCGATGGCGGCGTTACTTCGGGCCGTGAGGCCCCCCACGTGTGTAGCAGCAGCTCGCAAATCCCCCGCGGCAGGCCTATGGGCGCCAGCCAGCGCGCCCCATGGCCAGTCGGGGGGCACCCCCCTAAAGAGCTATAAGTGTTATTGCAGCTCTGGCAGGGGCAGACACTACTAGGTCCCAGCTGTCACCCCCCTCTAAAAAATTCATTTCTTGGTATTTTGAGCTGAAATTTTGCACATAGGTTGGCAAAAATCCAATCCACCTTTATAAATTTTCCCAGATTTTTTCGAGGTCGGGAAGTATTTTTTTTTATTTTCCTACCATTAAAAATCAAGGAAATACGCAAAAATAGGAACCGGCCCGGAATGACCCCAAATTCGGCTGGCAGCCTCACAAAAATATGGCTGATTTTACTGGATTGATTTCACGTGGAAAGCATGACGTTTTCTTGGCGGGATGCGGGAAAACCGGCAGCGCGCATGCCGCGGCCACCGGAGGAGCCCCGGGAAAACTCTTGCTTTCACGGTCTTGGCCTCCCCTCACCACCATGGCCGGCCTCTAATCCCCCCCATCAGCAGTTGTGGCCGATAGGGCAGTGATTTGAACGACGCCGCCGGGTAATCGCACCCGGCCGACGCGGGGAGGAAGAGATCTCTTCTTCCAAGATAGCGAACAACACATCGGGAGTTATGTTGATAGGGCAGAGAATTGAATGACTCGTTGCGGGCAGCCAGCTGATAGGGCCTCCAGCTGCACAAATCCGCGCTGCCGATTTTTCCGACGTTGCCGATTTGTCTGAACAGCCCCTCGTTCGTCCGCGCTGCCGATTCCAACACTGCCTGCTGTGTCTGAACAGCCCCTGTTTCGTCAGCGCGTCCCCTTGACGAATTTTCCTGCCTGGCCTCGACAGCCCAGCGTCCAGCCCGTGTTCGTCAACAAATCTGCGCTGCCGATTTTCCCCGACGGGCCTCCAGCTGCGGATCTCCGCGCTGCCGATTTTTCCCACTGTTGGCATCGCTGCCG
>CM055351.1:1290129-1327893 GCA_029228515.1 Populus alba x Populus x berolinensis | reverse complement strand
AGTTTCGCGCATTCCGACTTCGATGCCCCGGTTGCCGAAATTCAGTTGCCTTTGAATTTCGGTGATCCCTCTTGAGCATGTATGCTTCTGCTACTTGTTCTACATCATACTTCTTCCGCAAACGGCGAAACGCTTTGACTCGGTGAGTTTCGCGGCATTCCGACTTCGATGCCCCGGTTGCCGAAATTCAGTTGCCTTTGAATTTGGGTGATCCCTCTTGAGCATGTATGCTTCTGCTACTTGTTCTACATCATACTTCTTCCGCAAAGGCGAAACGCTTTGACTCGGTGAGTTTCGCGGCATTCCGACTTCGATGCCCCGGTTGCCGAAATTCAGTTGCCTTTGAATTTCGGGTGATCCCTTTAGCATGTATGCTTCGCTACTTGTTCTACATCATACTTCTTCCGCAAACGGCGAAACGCTTTGACTCGGTGAGTTTCGCGGCATTCCGACTTCGATGCCCCGGTTGCCGAAATTCAGTTGCCTTTGAATTTCGGTGATCCCTCTTGAGCATGTATGCTTCTGCTACTTGTTCTACATCAGACTTCTTCCGCAAACGGCGAAACGCTTTGACTCGGTGAGTTTCGCGGCATTCCGACTTCGATGCCCCGGTTGCCGAAATTCAGTTGCCTTTGAATTTCGGGTGATCCCTCTTGAGCATGTATGCTTCTGCTACTTGTTCTACATCAGACTTTCTTCCGCAAACGGCGAAACGCTTTGACTCGGTGAGTTTCGCGCATTCCGACTTCGATGCCCCGGTTGCCGAAATTCAGTTGCCTTTGAATTTCGGGTGATCCCTCTTGAGCATGTATGCTTCTGCTACTTGTTCTACATCATACTTCTTCCCCAAACGGCGAAACGCTTTGACTCGGTGAGTTTCGCGGCATTCCGACTTCGATGCCCCGGTTGCCGAAATTCAGTTGCCTTTGAATTTCGGGTGATCCCTCTGAGCATGTATGCTTCTGCTACTTGTTCTACATCATACTTTCTTCCGCAAACGGCGAAACGCTTTGACTCGGTGAGTTTCGCGGCATTCCGACTTCGATGCCCCGTTGCCGAAATTCAGTTGCCTTTGAATTTCGGGTGATCCCTCTTGAGCATGTATGCTTCTGCTACTTGTTCTACATCAGACTTCTTCCGCAAACGGCGAAACGCTTTGACTCGGTGAGTTTCGCGGCATTCCGACTTCGATGCCCCGTTGCCGAAATTCAGTTGCCTTTGAATTTCGGTGATCCCTCTTGAGCATGTATGCTTCTGCTACTTGTTCTACATCACATACTTCTTCCGCAAAGGCGAAACGCTTTGACTCGGTGAGTTTCGCGGCATTCCGACTTCGATGCCCCGGTTGCCGAAATTCAGTTGCCTTTGAATTTCGGGTGATCCCTCTTGAGCATGTATGCTTCTGCTACTTGTTCTACATCATACTTCTTCCGCAAACGGCGAAACGCTTTGACTCGGTGAGTTTCGCGGCATTCCGACTTCGATGCCCGGTTGCCGAAATTCAGTTGCCTTTGAATTTCGGGTGATCCCTCTTGAGCATGTATGCTTCTGCTACTTGTTCTACATCAGACTTCTTCCGCAAACGGAAAACGCTTTGACTCGGTGAGTTTCGCGGCATTCCGACTTCGATGCCCCGGTTGCCGAAATTCAGTTGCCTTTGAATTTCGGGTGATCCCTCTTGAGCATGTATGCTTCTGCTACTTGTTCTACATCATACTTCTTCCGCAAACGGCGAAACGCTTTGACTCGGTGAGTTTCGCGGCATTCCGACTTCGATGCCCCGGTTGCCGAAATTCAGTTGCCTTTGAATTTCGGTGATCCCTCTTGAGCATGTATGCTTCTGCTACTTGTTCTACATCATACTTCTTCCGCAAACGGCGAAACGCTTTGACTCGGTGAGTTTCGCGGCATTCCGACTTCGATGCCCCGTTGCCGAAATTCAGTTGCCTTTGAATTTCGGGTGATCCCTCTTGAGCATGTATGCTTCTGCTACTTGTTCTACATCAGACTTCTTCCGCAAACGGCGAAACGCTTTGACTCGGTGAGTTTCGCGGCATTCCGACTTCGATGCCCCGGTTGCCGAAATTCAGTTGCCTTTGAATTTCGGGTGATCCCTCTTGAGCATGTATGCTTCTGCTACTTGTTCTACATCATACTTCTTCCGCAAACGGCGAAACGCTTTGACTCGGTGAGTTTCGCGGCATTCCGACTTCGATGCCCCGGTTGCCGAAATTCAGTTGCCTTTGAATTTCGGGTGATCCCTCTTGAGCATGTATGCTTCTGCTACTTGTTCTACATCATACTTCTTCCGCAAACGGGAAACGCTTTGACTCGGTGAGTTTCGCGGCATTCCGACTTCGATGCCCGGTTGCCGAAATTCAGTTGCCTTTGAATTTCGGGTGATCCCTCTTGAGCATGTATGCTTCTGCTACTTGTTCTACATCATACTTCTTCCGCAAACGGCGAAACGCTTTGACTCGGTGAGTTTCGCGGCATTCCGACTTCGATGCCCCGTTGCCGAAATTCAGTTGCCTTTGAATTTCGGGTGATCCCTCTTGAGCATGTATGCTTCTGCTACTTGTTCTACATCAGACTTCTTCCGCAAACGGCGAAACGCTTTGACTCGGTGAGTTTCGCGGCATTCCGACTTCGATGCCCCGGTTGCCGAAATTCAGTTGCCTTTGAATTTCGGGTGATCCCTCTTGAGCATGTATGCTTCTGCTACTTGTTCTACATCAGACTTCTTCCGCAAACGGCGAAACGCTTTGACTCGGTGAGTTTCGCGGCATTCCGACTTCGATGCCCCGTTGCCGAAATTCAGTTGCCTTTGAATTTCGGTGATCCCTCTTGAGCATGTATGCTTCTGCTACTTGTTCTACATCATACTTCTTCCGCAAACGGCGAAACGCTTTGACTCGGTGAGTTTCGCGGCATTCCGACTTCGATGCCCCGGTTGCCGAAATTCAGTTGCCTTTGAATTTCGGGTGATCCCTCTTGAGCATGTATGCTTCTGCTACTTGTTCTACATCAGACTTTCTTCCGCAAACGGCGAAACGCTTTGACTCGGTGAGTTTCGCGGCATTCCGACTTCGATGCCCCGGTTGCCGAAATTCAGTTGCCTTTGAATTTCGGGTGATCCCTCTTGAGCATGTATGCTTCTGCTACTTGTTCTACATCAGACTTCTTCCGCAAACGGCGAAACGCTTTGACTCGGTGAGTTTCGCGGCATTCCGACTTCGATGCCCGGTTGCCGAAATTCAGTTGCCTTTGAATTTCGGGTGATCCCTCTTGAGCATGTATGCTTCTGCTACTTGTTCTACATCAGACTTCTTCCGCAAACGGCGAAACGCTTTGACTCGGTGAGTTTCGCGGCATTCCGACTTCGATGCCCCGGTTGCCGAAATTCAGTTGCCTTTGAATTTCGGGTGATCCCTCTTGAGCATGTATGCTTCTGCTACTTGTTCTACATCAGACTTCTTCCGCAAACGGGAAACGCTTTGACTCGGTGAGTTTCGCGGCATTCCGACTTCGATGCCCCGGTTGCCGAAATTCAGTTGCCTTTGAATTTCGGGTGATCCCTCTTGAGCATGTATGCTTCTGCTACTTGTTCTACATCAGACTTCTTCCGCAAACGGCGAAACGCTTTGACTCGGTGAGTTTCGCGGCATTCCGACTTCGATGCCCCGGTTGCCGAAATTCAGTTGCCTTTGAATTTCGGGTGATCCCTCTTGAGCATGTATGCTTCTGCTACTTGTTCTACATCAGACTTCTTCCGCAAACGGCGAAACGCTTTGACTCGGTGAGTTTCGCGGCATTCCGACTTCGATGCCCCGGTTGCCGAAATTCAGTTGCCTTTGAATTTCGGGTGATCCCTCTTGAGCATGTATGCTTCTGCTACTTGTTCTACATCAGACTTCTTCCGCAAACGGCGAAACGCTTTGACTCGGTGAGTTTCGCGGCATTCCGACTTCGATGCCCCGGTTGCCGAAATTCAGTTGCCTTTGAATTTCGGGTGATCCCTCTTGAGCATGTATGCTTCTGCTACTTGTTCTACATCAGACTTCTTCCGCAAACGGCGAAACGCTTTGACTCGGTGAGTTTCGCGGCATTCCGACTTCGATGCCCCGGTTGCCGAAATTCATTTGCCTTTGAATTTCGGGTGATCCCTCTTCAGCATGTATGCTTCTGCTACTTGTTCTACATCGGACTTCTTCCACAAACGGCGAAACGCTTTGACTCGGTGAGTTTTGCGGCATTCCGAATTCGATGCCCCGGTTGCCGAAATTCAGTTGCCTTTGAATTTCGGGTGATCTCTCTTGAGCATGTATGCTTCTGCTACTTGTTCTACATCATACTTCTTCCGCAAACGGCGAAACGCTTTGACTCGGTGAGTTTCGCGGCATTCCGAATTCGATGCCCCGGTTGCCGAAATTCAGTTGCCTTTGAATTTCGGGTGATCTCTCTTGAGCATGTATGCTTCTGCTACTTGTTCTACATCGGACTTCTTCCGCAAACGGAAAAACGCTTTGACTAGGTGAGTTTCGCGGCATTTCGACTTCGATGCCCCATTTGCCGAAATTCAATTGCCATTGAATTTCGGGTGATACCTCTTGAGCATGTATACTTCTGCTACTTGTTCTACATCAGACTTGTTCCGCAAACGGCGAAACGCTTTTACTCGTTGACTGTCGCGGCATTCCGACTTCGATGCCCCAGTTGCCGAAATTCAGTTGCCTTTGAATTGCGGGTGATCCCTCTTGAGCATGTATGCTTCTGCTACTTGTTCTACATCATACTTCTTCCGCAAACGGAGAAACGCTTTGACTCGGTGAGTTTCGCGGCATTCCGACTTCGATGCCCCGGTTGCCGAAATTCAGTTGCCTTTGAATTTCCGGTGATCCCTCTTGAGCATGTATGCTTCTACTACTTGTTCTACATCATACTTCTTCTTCGCAAACGGCGAAACGCTTTGACTCGGTGAGTTTCGCGGCATTCCGACTTCGATGCCCCGTTGCCGAAATTCAGTTGCCTTTGAATTTCGGGTGATCCCTCTTGAGCATGTATGCTTCTGCTACTTGTTCTACATCAGACTTCTTCCGCAAACGGCGAAACGCTTTGACTCGGTGAGTTTCGCGGCATTCCGACTTCGATGCCCCGGTTGCCGAAATTCAGTTGCCTTTGAATTTCGGGTGATCCCTCTTGAGCATGTATGCTTCTGCTACTTGTTCTACATCAGACTTCTTCCGCAAACGGCGAAACGCTTTGACTCGGTGAGTTTCGCGGCATTCCGACTTCGATGCCCCGGTTGCCGAAATTCAGTTGCCTTTGAATTTCGGGTGATCCCTCTTGAGCATGTATGCTTCTGCTACTTGTTCTACATCAGACTTCTTCCGCAAACGGCGAAACGCTTTGACTCGGTGAGTTTCGCGGCATTCCGACTTCGATGCCCCGGTTGCCGAAATTCAGTTGCCTTTGAATTTCGGGTGATCCCTCTTGAGCATGTATGCTTCTGCTACTTGTTCTACATCAGACTTCTTCCGCAAACGGCGAAACGCTTTGACTCGGTGAGTTTCGCGGCATTCCGACTTCGATGCCCGGTTGCCGAAATTCAGTTGCCTTTGAATTTCGGGTGATCCCTCTTGAGCATGTATGCTTCTGCTACTTGTTCTACATCATACTTCTTCCGCAAACGGCGAAACGCTTTGACTCGGTGAGTTTCGCGGCATTCCGACTTCGATGCCCCGTTGCCGAAATTCAGTTGCCTTTGAATTTCGGGTGATCCCTCTTGAGCATGTATGCTTCTGCTACTTGTTCTACATCAGACTTCTTCCGCAAACGGCGAAACGCTTTGACTCGGTGAGTTTCGCGGCATTCCGACTTCGATGCCCCGGTTGCCGAAATTCAGTTGCCTTTGAATTTCGGGTGATCCCTCTTGAGCATGTATGCTTCTGCTACTTGTTCTACATCAGACTTCTTCCGCAAACGGCGAAACGCTTTGACTCGGTGAGTTTCGCGGCATTCCGACTTCGATGCCCGGTTGCCGAAATTCAGTTGCCTTTGAATTTCGGGTGATCCCTCTTGAGCATGTATGCTTCTGCTACTTGTTCTACATCAGACTTCTTCCGCAAACGGCGAAACGCTTTGACTCGGTGAGTTTCGCGGCATTCCGACTTCGATGCCCCGGTTGCCGAAATTCAGTTGCCTTTGAATTTCGGGTGATCCCTCTTGAGCATGTATGCTTCTGCTACTTGTTCTACATCAGACTTCTTCCGCAAACGGCGAAACGCTTTGACTCGGTGAGTTTCGCGGCATTCCGACTTCGATGCCCCGGTTGCCGAAATTCAGTTGCCTTTGAATTTCGGGTGATCCCTCTTGAGCATGTATGCTTCTGCTACTTGTTCTACATCAGACTTCTTCCGCAAACGGCGAAACGCTTTGACTCGGTGAGTTTCGCGGCATTCCGACTTCGATGCCCCGGTTGCCGAAATTCAGTTGCCTTTGAATTTCGGGTGATCCCTCTTGAGCATGTATGCTTCTGCTACTTGTTCTACATCAGACTTCTTCCGCAAACGGCGAAACGCTTTGACTCGGTGAGTTTCGCGGCATTCCGACTTCGATGCCCCGGTTGCCGAAATTCAGTTGCCTTTGAATTTCGGGTGATCCCTCTTGAGCATGTATGCTTCTGCTACTTGTTCTACATCATACTTCTTCCGCAAACGGCGAAACGCTTTGACTCGGTGAGTTTCGCGGCATTCCGACTTCGATGCCCCGGTTGCCGAAATTCAGTTGCCTTTGAATTTCGGGTGATCCCTCTTGAGCATGTATGCTTCTGCTACTTGTTCTACATCAGACTTCTTCCGCAAACGGCGAAACGCTTTGACTCGGTGAGTTTCGCGGCATTCCGACTTCGATGCCCCGGTTGCCGAAATTCAGTTGCCTTTGAATTTCGGGTGATCCCTCTTGAGCATGTATGCTTCTGCTACTTGTTCTACATCAGACTTCTTCCGCAAACGGCGAAACGCTTTGACTCGGTGAGTTTCGCGGCATTCCGACTTCGATGCCCCGGTTGCCGAAATTCAGTTGCCTTTGAATTTCGGGTGATCCCTCTTGAGCATGTATGCTTCTGCTACTTGTTCTACATCAGACTTCTTCCGCAAACGGCGAAACGCTTTGACTCGGTGAGTTTCGCGGCATTCCGACTTCGATGCCCCGTTGCCGAAATTCAGTTGCCTTTGAATTTCGGGTGATCCCTCTTGAGCATGTATGCTTCTGCTACTTGTTCTACATCAGACTTCTTCCGCAAACGGCGAAACGCTTTGACTCGGTGAGTTTCGCGGCATTCCGACTTCGATGCCCCGGTTGCCGAAATTCAGTTGCCTTTGAATTTCGGGTGATCCCTCTTGAGCATGTATGCTTCTGCTACTTGTTCTACATCAGACTTCTTCCGCAAACGGCGAAACGCTTTGACTCGGTGAGTTTCGCGGCATTCCGACTTCGATGCCCCGGTTGCCGAAATTCAGTTGCCTTTGAATTTCGGGTGATCCCTCTTGAGCATGTATGCTTCTGCTACTTGTTCTACATCAGACTTTCTTCCGCAAACGGCGAAACGCTTTGACTCGGTGAGTTTCGCGGCATTCCGACTTCGATGCCCCGGTTGCCGAAATTCAGTTGCCTTTGAATTTCGGGTGATCCCTCTTGAGCATGTATGCTTCTGCTACTTGTTCTACATCAGACTTTCTTCCGCAAACGGCGAAACGCTTTGACTCGGTGAGTTTCGCGGCATTCCGACTTCGATGCCCCGGTTGCCGAAATTCAGTTGCCTTTGAATTTCGGGTGATCCCTCTTGAGCATGTATGCTTCTGCTACTTGTTCTACATCAGACTTCTTCCGCAAACGGCGAAACGCTTTGACTCGGTGAGTTTCGCGGCATTCCGACTTCGATGCCCCGGTTGCCGAAATTCAGTTGCCTTTGAATTTCGGGTGATCCCTCTTGAGCATGTATGCTTCTGCTACTTGTTCTACATCAGACTTCTTCCGCAAACGGCGAAACGCTTTGACTCGGTGAGTTTCGCGGCATTCCGACTTCGATGCCCCGGTTGCCGAAATTCAGTTGCCTTTGAATTTCGGGTGATCCCTCTTGAGCATGTATGCTTCTGCTACTTGTTCTACATCAGACTTCTTCCGCAAACGGCGAAACGCTTTGACTCGGTGAGTTTCGCGGCATTCCGACTTCGATGCCCCGGTTGCCGAAATTCAGTTGCCTTTGAATTTCGGGTGATCCCTCTTGAGCATGTATGCTTCTGCTACTTGTTCTACATCAGACTTCTTCCGCAAACGGCGAAACGCTTTGACTCGGTGAGTTTCGCGGCATTCCGACTTCGATGCCCCGGTTGCCGAAATTCAGTTGCCTTTGAATTTCGGGTGATCCCTCTTGAGCATGTATGCTTCTGCTACTTGTTCTACATCAGACTTCTTCCGCAAACGGCGAAACGCTTTGACTCGGTGAGTTTCGCGGCATTCCGACTTCGATGCCCCGGTTGCCGAAATTCAGTTGCCTTTGAATTTCGGGTGATCCCTCTTGAGCATGTATGCTTCTGCTACTTGTTCTACATCAGACTTCTTCCGCAAACGGCGAAACGCTTTGACTCGGTGAGTTTCGCGGCATTCCGACTTCGATGCCCCGGTTGCCGAAATTCAGTTGCCTTTGAATTTCGGGTGATCCCTCTTGAGCATGTATGCTTCTGCTACTTGTTCTACATCAGACTTCTTCCGCAAACGGCGAAACGCTTTGACTCGGTGAGTTTCGCGGCATTCCGACTTCGATGCCCCGGTTGCCGAAATTCAGTTGCCTTTGAATTTCGGGTGATCCCTCTTGAGCATGTATGCTTCTGCTACTTGTTCTACATCAGACTTCTTCCGCAAACGGCGAAACGCTTTGACTCGGTGAGTTTCGCGGCATTCCGACTTCGATGCCCGGTTGCCGAAATTCAGTTGCCTTTGAATTTCGGGTGATCCCTCTTGAGCATGTATGCTTCTGCTACTTGTTCTACATCAACTTCTTCCGCAAACGGCGAAACGCTTTGACTCGGTGAGTTTCGCGGCATTCCGACTTCGATGCCCCGGTTGCCGAAATTCAGTTGCCTTTGAATTTCGGGTGATCCCTCTTGAGCATGTATGCTTCTGCTACTTGTTCTACATCAGACTTCTTCCGCAAACGGCGAAACGCTTTGACTCGGTGAGTTTCGCGGCATTCCGACTTCGATGCCCCGGTTGCCGAAATTCAGTTGCCTTTGAATTTCGGGTGATCCCTCTTGAGCATGTATGCTTCTGCTACTTGTTCTACATCAGACTTCTTCCGCAAACGGCGAAACGCTTTGACTCGGTGAGTTTCGCGGCATTCCGACTTCGATGCCCCGGTTGCCGAAATTCAGTTGCCTTTGAATTTCGGGTGATCCCTCTTGAGCATGTATGCTTCTGCTACTTGTTCTACATCAGACTTCTTCCGCAAACGAAAACGCTTTGACTCGGTGAGTTTCGCGGCATTCCGACTTCGATGCCCCGGTTGCCGAAATTCAGTTGCCTTTGAATTTCGGGTGATCCCTCTTGAGCATGTATGCTTCTGCTACTTGTTCTACATCAGACTTCTTCCGCAAACGGCGAAACGCTTTGACTCGGTGAGTTTCGCGGCATTCCGACTTCGATGCCCCGGTTGCCGAAATTCAGTTGCCTTTGAATTTCGGGTGATCCCTCTTGAGCATGTATGCTTCTGCTACTTGTTCTACATCAGACTTCTTCCGCAAACGGCGAAACGCTTTGACTCGGTGAGTTTCGCGGCATTCCGACTTCGATGCCCCGTTGCCGAAATTCAGTTGCCTTTGAATTTCGGGTGATCCCTCTTGAGCATGTATGCTTCTGCTACTTGTTCTACATCAGACTTCTTCCGCAAACGGCGAAACGCTTTGACTCGGTGAGTTTCGCGGCATTCCGACTTCGATGCCCCGGTTGCCGAAATTCAGTTGCCTTTGAATTTCGGGTGATCCCTCTTGAGCATGTATGCTTCTGCTACTTGTTCTACATCAGACTTCTTCCGCAAACGGCGAAACGCTTTGACTCGGTGAGTTTCGCGGCATTCCGACTTCGATGCCCCGGTTGCCGAAATTCAGTTGCCTTTGAATTTCGGGTGATCCCTCTTGAGCATGTATGCTTCTGCTACTTGTTCTACATCAGACTTCTTCCGCAAACGGCGAAACGCTTTGACTCGGTGAGTTTCGCGGCATTCCGACTTCGATGCCCGGTTGCCGAAATTCAGTTGCCTTTGAATTTCGGGTGATCCCTCTTGAGCATGTATGCTTCTGCTACTTGTTCTACATCAGACTTCTTCCGCAAACGGCGAAACGCTTTGACTCGGTGAGTTTCGCGGCATTCCGACTTCGATGCCCCGGTTGCCGAAATTCAGTTGCCTTTGAATTTCGGGTGATCCCTCTTGAGCATGTATGCTTCTGCTACTTGTTCTACATCAGACTTCTTCCGCAAACGGCGAAACGCTTTGACTCGGTGAGTTTCGCGGCATTCCGACTTCGATGCCCCGTTTGCCGAAATTCAGTTGCCTTTGAATTTCGGGTGATCCCTCTTGAGCATGTATGCTTCTGCTACTTGTTCTACATCAGACTTCTTCCGCAAACGGCGAAACGCTTTGACTCGGTGAGTTTCGCGGCATTCCGACTTCGATGCCCCGGTTGCCGAAATTCAGTTGCCTTTGAATTTCGGGTGATCCCTCTTGAGCATGTATGCTTCTGCTACTTGTTCTACATCAGACTTCTTCCGCAAACGGCGAAACGCTTTGACTCGGTGAGTTTCGCGGCATTCCGACTTCGATGCCCCGTTGCCGAAATTCAGTTGCCTTTGAATTTCGGGTGATCCCTCTTGAGCATGTATGCTTCTGCTACTTGTTCTACATCAGACTTCTTCCGCAAACGGCGAAACGCTTTGACTCGGTGAGTTTCGCGGCATTCCGACTTCGATGCCCCGGTTGCCGAAATTCAGTTGCCTTTGAATTTCGGGTGATCCCTCTTGAGCATGTATGCTTCTGCTACTTGTTCTACATCAGACTTCTTCCGCAAACGGCGAAACGCTTTGACTCGGTGAGTTTCGCGGCATTCCGACTTCGATGCCCCGGTTGCCGAAATTCAGTTGCCTTTGAATTTCGGGTGATCCCTCTTGAGCATGTATGCTTCTGCTACTTGTTCTACATCAGACTTCTTCCGCAAACGGCGAAACGCTTTGACTCGGTGAGTTTCGCGGCATTCCGACTTCGATGCCCCGGTTGCCGAAATTCAGTTGCCTTTGAATTTCGGGTGATCCCTCTTGAGCATGTATGCTTCTGCTACTTGTTCTACATCAGACTTCTTCCGCAAACGGCGAAACGCTTTGACTCGGTGAGTTTCGCGGCATTCCGACTTCGATGCCCCGGTTGCCGAAATTCAGTTGCCTTTGAATTTCGGGTGATCCCTCTTGAGCATGTATGCTTCTGCTACTTGTTCTACATCAGACTTCTTCCGCAAACGGCGAAACGCTTTGACTCGGTGAGTTTCGCGGCATTCCGACTTCGATGCCCCGGTTGCCGAAATTCAGTTGCCTTTGAATTTCGGGTGATCCCTCTTGAGCATGTATGCTTCTGCTACTTGTTCTACATCAGACTTCTTCCGCAAACGGCGAAACGCTTTGACTCGGTGAGTTTCGCGGCATTCCGACTTCGATGCCCCGGTTGCCGAAATTCAGTTGCCTTTGAATTTCGGGTGATCCCTCTTGAGCATGTATGCTTCTGCTACTTGTTCTACATCAGACTTCTTCCGCAAACGGCGAAACGCTTTGACTCGGTGAGTTTCGCGGCATTCCGACTTCGATGCCCCGGTTGCCGAAATTCAGTTGCCTTTGAATTTCGGGTGATCCCTCTTGAGCATGTATGCTTCTGCTACTTGTTCTACATCAGACTTCTTCCGCAAACGGCGAAACGCTTTGACTCGGTGAGTTTCGCGGCATTCCGACTTCGATGCCCCGGTTGCCGAAATTCAGTTGCCTTTGAATTTCGGGTGATCCCTCTTGAGCATGTATGCTTCTGCTACTTGTTCTACATCAGACTTCTTCCGCAAACGGCGAAACGCTTTGACTCGGTGAGTTTCGCGGCATTCCGACTTCGATGCCCCGGTTGCCGAAATTCAGTTGCCTTTGAATTTCGGGTGATCCCTCTTGAGCATGTATGCTTCTGCTACTTGTTCTACATCAGACTTCTTCCGCAAACGGCGAAACGCTTTGACTCGGTGAGTTTCGCGGCATTCCGACTTCGATGCCCCGGTTGCCGAAATTCAGTTGCCTTTGAATTTCGGGTGATCCCTCTTGAGCATGTATGCTTCTGCTACTTGTTCTACATCAGACTTCTTCCGCAAACGGCGAAACGCTTTGACTCGGTGAGTTTCGCGGCATTCCGACTTCGATGCCCCGGTTGCCGAAATTCAGTTGCCTTTGAATTTCGGGTGATCCCTCTTGAGCATGTATGCTTCTGCTACTTGTTCTACATCAGACTTCTTCCGCAAACGGCGAAACGCTTTGACTCGGTGAGTTTCGCGGCATTCCGACTTCGATGCCCCGGTTGCCGAAATTCAGTTGCCTTTGAATTTCGGGTGATCCCTCTTGAGCATGTATGCTTCTGCTACTTGTTCTACATCAGACTTCTTCCGCAAACGGCGAAACGCTTTGACTCGGTGAGTTTCGCGGCATTCCGACTTCGATGCCCCGTTGCCGAAATTCAGTTGCCTTTGAATTTCGGGTGATCCCTCTTGAGCATGTATGCTTCTGCTACTTGTTCTACATCAGACTTCTTCCGCAAACGGCGAAACGCTTTGACTCGGTGAGTTTCGCGGCATTCCGACTTCGATGCCCCGGTTGCCGAAATTCAGTTGCCTTTGAATTTCGGGTGATCCCTCTTGAGCATGTATGCTTCTGCTACTTGTTCTACATCAGACTTCTTCCGCAAACGGCGAAACGCTTTGACTCGGTGAGTTTCGCGGCATTCCGACTTCGATGCCCCGGTTGCCGAAATTCAGTTGCCTTTGAATTTCGGGTGATCCCTCTTGAGCATGTATGCTTCTGCTACTTGTTCTACATCAGACTTCTTCCGCAAACGGCGAAACGCTTTGACTCGGTGAGTTTCGCGGCATTCCGACTTCGATGCCCCGGTTGCCGAAATTCAGTTGCCTTTGAATTTCGGGTGATCCCTCTTGAGCATGTATGCTTCTGCTACTTGTTCTACATCAGACTTCTTCCGCAAACGGCGAAACGCTTTGACTCGGTGAGTTTCGCGGCATTCCGACTTCGATGCCCCGGTTGCCGAAATTCAGTTGCCTTTGAATTTCGGGTGATCCCTCTTGAGCATGTATGCTTCTGCTACTTGTTCTACATCAGACTTCTTCCGCAAACGGCGAAACGCTTTGACTCGGTGAGTTTCGCGGCATTCCGACTTCGATGCCCCGGTTGCCGAAATTCAGTTGCCTTTGAATTTCGGGTGATCCCTCTTGAGCATGTATGCTTCTGCTACTTGTTCTACATCAGACTTCTTCCGCAAACGGCGAAACGCTTTGACTCGGTGAGTTTCGCGGCATTCCGACTTCGATGCCCCGGTTGCCGAAATTCAGTTGCCTTTGAATTTCGGGTGATCCCTCTTGAGCATGTATGCTTCTGCTACTTGTTCTACATCAGACTTCTTCCGCAAACGGCGAAACGCTTTGACTCGGTGAGTTTCGCGGCATTCCGACTTCGATGCCCCGGTTGCCGAAATTCAGTTGCCTTTGAATTTCGGGTGATCCCTCTTGAGCATGTATGCTTCTGCTACTTGTTCTACATCAGACTTCTTCCGCAAACGGCGAAACGCTTTGACTCGGTGAGTTTCGCGGCATTCCGACTTCGATGCCCCGGTTGCCGAAATTCAGTTGCCTTTGAATTTCGGGTGATCCCTCTTGAGCATGTATGCTTCTGCTACTTGTTCTACATCAGACTTCTTCCGCAAACGGCGAAACGCTTTGACTCGGTGAGTTTCGCGGCATTCCGACTTCGATGCCCCGGTTGCCGAAATTCAGTTGCCTTTGAATTTCGGGTGATCCCTCTTGAGCATGTATGCTTCTGCTACTTGTTCTACATCAGACTTCTTCCGCAAACGGCGAAACGCTTTGACTCGGTGAGTTTCGCGGCATTCCGACTTCGATGCCCCGGTTGCCGAAATTCAGTTGCCTTTGAATTTCGGGTGATCCCTCTTGAGCATGTATGCTTCTGCTACTTGTTCTACATCAGACTTCTTCCGCAAACGGCGAAACGCTTTGACTCGGTGAGTTTCGCGGCATTCCGACTTCGATGCCCCGGTTGCCGAAATTCAGTTGCCTTTGAATTTCGGGTGATCCCTCTTGAGCATGTATGCTTCTGCTACTTGTTCTACATCAGACTTCTTCCGCAAACGGCGAAACGCTTTGACTCGGTGAGTTTCGCGGCATTCCGACTTCGATGCCCCGGTTGCCGAAATTCAGTTGCCTTTGAATTTCGGGTGATCCCTCTTGAGCATGTATGCTTCTGCTACTTGTTCTACATCAGACTTCTTCCGCAAACGGCGAAACGCTTTGACTCGGTGAGTTTCGCGGCATTCCGACTTCGATGCCCCGGTTGCCGAAATTCAGTTGCCTTTGAATTTCGGGTGATCCCTCTTGAGCATGTATGCTTCTGCTACTTGTTCTACATCAGACTTCTTCCGCAAACGGCGAAACGCTTTGACTCGGTGAGTTTCGCGGCATTCCGACTTCGATGCCCCGGTTGCCGAAATTCAGTTGCCTTTGAATTTCGGGTGATCCCTCTTGAGCATGTATGCTTCTGCTACTTGTTCTACATCAGACTTCTTCCGCAAACGGCGAAACGCTTTGACTCGGTGAGTTTCGCGGCATTCCGACTTCGATGCCCCGGTTGCCGAAATTCAGTTGCCTTTGAATTTCGGGTGATCCCTCTTGAGCATGTATGCTTCTGCTACTTGTTCTACATCAGACTTCTTCCGCAAACGGCGAAACGCTTTGACTCGGTGAGTTTCGCGGCATTCCGACTTCGATGCCCCGGTTGCCGAAATTCAGTTGCCTTTGAATTTCGGGTGATCCCTCTTGAGCATGTATGCTTCTGCTACTTGTTCTACATCAGACTTCTTCCGCAAACGGCGAAACGCTTTGACTCGGTGAGTTTCGCGGCATTCCGACTTCGATGCCCCGGTTGCCGAAATTCAGTTGCCTTTGAATTTCGGGTGATCCCTCTTGAGCATGTATGCTTCTGCTACTTGTTCTACATCAGACTTCTTCCGCAAACGGCGAAACGCTTTGACTCGGTGAGTTTCGCGGCATTCCGACTTCGATGCCCCGGTTGCCGAAATTCAGTTGCCTTTGAATTTCGGGTGATCCCTCTTGAGCATGTATGCTTCTGCTACTTGTTCTACATCAGACTTCTTCCGCAAACGGCGAAACGCTTTGACTCGGTGAGTTTCGCGGCATTCCGACTTCGATGCCCCGGTTGCCGAAATTCAGTTGCCTTTGAATTTCGGGTGATCCCTCTTGAGCATGTATGCTTCTGCTACTTGTTCTACATCAGACTTCTTCCGCAAACGGCGAAACGCTTTGACTCGGTGAGTTTCGCGGCATTCCGACTTCGATGCCCCGGTTGCCGAAATTCAGTTGCCTTTGAATTTCGGGTGATCCCTCTTGAGCATGTATGCTTCTGCTACTTGTTCTACATCAGACTTCTTCCGCAAACGGCGAAACGCTTTGACTCGGTGAGTTTCGCGGCATTCCGACTTCGATGCCCCGGTTGCCGAAATTCAGTTGCCTTTGAATTTCGGGTGATCCCTCTTGAGCATGTATGCTTCTGCTACTTGTTCTACATCAGACTTCTTCCGCAAACGGCGAAACGCTTTGACTCGGTGAGTTTCGCGGCATTCCGACTTCGATGCCCCGGTTGCCGAAATTCAGTTGCCTTTGAATTTCGGGTGATCCCTCTTGAGCATGTATGCTTCTGCTACTTGTTCTACATCAGACTTCTTCCGCAAACGGCGAAACGCTTTGACTCGGTGAGTTTCGCGGCATTCCGACTTCGATGCCCCGGTTGCCGAAATTCAGTTGCCTTTGAATTTCGGGTGATCCCTCTTGAGCATGTATGCTTCTGCTACTTGTTCTACATCAGACTTCTTCCGCAAACGGCGAAACGCTTTGACTCGGTGAGTTTCGCGGCATTCCGACTTCGATGCCCCGGTTGCCGAAATTCAGTTGCCTTTGAATTTCGGGTGATCCCTCTTGAGCATGTATGCTTCTGCTACTTGTTCTACATCAGACTTCTTCCGCAAACGGCGAAACGCTTTGACTCGGTGAGTTTCGCGGCATTCCGACTTCGATGCCCCGGTTGCCGAAATTCAGTTGCCTTTGAATTTCGGGTGATCCCTCTTGAGCATGTATGCTTCTGCTACTTGTTCTACATCAGACTTCTTCCGCAAACGGCGAAACGCTTTGACTCGGTGAGTTTCGCGGCATTCCGACTTCGATGCCCCGGTTGCCGAAATTCAGTTGCCTTTGAATTTCGGGTGATCCCTCTTGAGCATGTATGCTTCTGCTACTTGTTCTACATCAGACTTCTTCCGCAAACGGCGAAACGCTTTGACTCGGTGAGTTTCGCGGCATTCCGACTTCGATGCCCCGGTTGCCGAAATTCAGTTGCCTTTGAATTTCGGGTGATCCCTCTTGAGCATGTATGCTTCTGCTACTTGTTCTACATCAGACTTCTTCCGCAAACGGCGAAACGCTTTGACTCGGTGAGTTTCGCGGCATTCCGACTTCGATGCCCCGGTTGCCGAAATTCAGTTGCCTTTGAATTTCGGGTGATCCCTCTTGAGCATGTATGCTTCTGCTACTTGTTCTACATCAGACTTCTTCCGCAAACGGCGAAACGCTTTGACTCGGTGAGTTTCGCGGCATTCCGACTTCGATGCCCCGGTTGCCGAAATTCAGTTGCCTTTGAATTTCGGGTGATCCCTCTTGAGCATGTATGCTTCTGCTACTTGTTCTACATCAGACTTCTTCCGCAAACGGCGAAACGCTTTGACTCGGTGAGTTTCGCGGCATTCCGACTTCGATGCCCCGGTTGCCGAAATTCAGTTGCCTTTGAATTTCGGGTGATCCCTCTTGAGCATGTATGCTTCTGCTACTTGTTCTACATCAGACTTCTTCCGCAAACGGCGAAACGCTTTGACTCGGTGAGTTTCGCGGCATTCCGACTTCGATGCCCCGGTTGCCGAAATTCAGTTGCCTTTGAATTTCGGGTGATCCCTCTTGAGCATGTATGCTTCTGCTACTTGTTCTACATCAGACTTCTTCCGCAAACGGCGAAACGCTTTGACTCGGTGAGTTTCGCGGCATTCCGACTTCGATGCCCCGGTTGCCGAAATTCAGTTGCCTTTGAATTTCGGGTGATCCCTCTTGAGCATGTATGCTTCTGCTACTTGTTCTACATCAGACTTCTTCCGCAAACGGCGAAACGCTTTGACTCGGTGAGTTTCGCGGCATTCCGACTTCGATGCCCCGGTTGCCGAAATTCAGTTGCCTTTGAATTTCGGGTGATCCCTCTTGAGCATGTATGCTTCTGCTACTTGTTCTACATCAGACTTCTTCCGCAAACGGCGAAACGCTTTGACTCGGTGAGTTTCGCGGCATTCCGACTTCGATGCCCCGTTGCCGAAATTCAGTTGCCTTTGAATTTCGGGTGATCCCTCTTGAGCATGTATGCTTCTGCTACTTGTTCTACATCAGACTTCTTCCGCAAACGGCGAAACGCTTTGACTCGGTGAGTTTCGCGGCATTCCGACTTCGATGCCCCGGTTGCCGAAATTCAGTTGCCTTTGAATTTCGGGTGATCCCTCTTGAGCATGTATGCTTCTGCTACTTGTTCTACATCAGACTTCTTCCGCAAACGGCGAAACGCTTTGACTCGGTGAGTTTCGCGGCATTCCGACTTCGATGCCCCGGTTGCCGAAATTCAGTTGCCTTTGAATTTCGGGTGATCCCTCTTGAGCATGTATGCTTCTGCTACTTGTTCTACATCAGACTTCTTCCGCAAACGGCGAAACGCTTTGACTCGGTGAGTTTCGCGGCATTCCGACTTCGATGCCCCGGTTGCCGAAATTCAGTTGCCTTTGAATTTCGGGTGATCCCTCTTGAGCATGTATGCTTCTGCTACTTGTTCTACATCAGACTTCTTCCGCAAACGGCGAAACGCTTTGACTCGGTGAGTTTCGCGGCATTCCGACTTCGATGCCCCGGTTGCCGAAATTCAGTTGCCTTTGAATTTCGGGTGATCCCTCTTGAGCATGTATGCTTCTGCTACTTGTTCTACATCAGACTTCTTCCGCAAACGGCGAAACGCTTTGACTCGGTGAGTTTCGCGGCATTCCGACTTCGATGCCCCGGTTGCCGAAATTCAGTTGCCTTTGAATTTCGGGTGATCCCTCTTGAGCATGTATGCTTCTGCTACTTGTTCTACATCAGACTTCTTCCGCAAACGGCGAAACGCTTTGACTCGGTGAGTTTCGCGGCATTCCGACTTCGATGCCCCGTTGCCGAAATTCAGTTGCCTTTGAATTTCGGGTGATCCCTCTTGAGCATGTATGCTTCTGCTACTTGTTCTACATCAGACTTTCTTCCGCAAACGGCGAAACGCTTTGACTCGGTGAGTTTCGCGGCATTCCGACTTCGATGCCCCGGTTGCCGAAATTCAGTTGCCTTTGAATTTCGGGTGATCCCTCTTGAGCATGTATGCTTCTGCTACTTGTTCTACATCAGACTTCTTCCGCAAACGGCGAAACGCTTTGACTCGGTGAGTTTCGCGGCATTCCGACTTCGATGCCCCGGTTGCCGAAATTCAGTTGCCTTTGAATTTCGGGTGATCCCTCTTGAGCATGTATGCTTCTGCTACTTGTTCTACATCAGACTTCTTCCGCAAACGGCGAAACGCTTTGACTCGGTGAGTTTCGCGGCATTCCGACTTCGATGCCCCGGTTGCCGAAATTCAGTTGCCTTTGAATTTCGGGTGATCCCTCTTGAGCATGTATGCTTCTGCTACTTGTTCTACATCAGACTTCTTCCGCAAACGGCGAAACGCTTTGACTCGGTGAGTTTCGCGGCATTCCGACTTCGATGCCCCGGTTGCCGAAATTCAGTTGCCTTTGAATTTCGGGTGATCCCTCTTGAGCATGTATGCTTCTGCTACTTGTTCTACATCAGACTTCTTCCGCAAACGGCGAAACGCTTTGACTCGGTGAGTTTCGCGGCATTCCGACTTCGATGCCCCGGTTGCCGAAATTCAGTTGCCTTTGAATTTCGGGTGATCCCTCTTGAGCATGTATGCTTCTGCTACTTGTTCTACATCAGACTTCTTCCGCAAACGGCGAAACGCTTTGACTCGGTGAGTTTCGCGGCATTCCGACTTCGATGCCCCGGTTGCCGAAATTCAGTTGCCTTTGAATTTCGGGTGATCCCTCTTGAGCATGTATGCTTCTGCTACTTGTTCTACATCAGACTTCCTTCCGCAAACGGCGAAACGCTTTGACTCGGTGAGTTTCGCGGCATTCCGACTTCGATGCCCCGGTTGCCGAAATTCAGTTGCCTTTGAATTTCGGGTGATCCCTCTTGAGCATGTATGCTTCTGCTACTTGTTCTACATCAGACTTCTTCCGCAAACGGCGAAACGCTTTGACTCGGTGAGTTTCGCGGCATTCCGACTTCGATGCCCCGGTTGCCGAAATTCAGTTGCCTTTGAATTTCGGGTGATCCCTCTTGAGCATGTATGCTTCTGCTACTTGTTCTACATCAGACTTCCTTCCGCAAACGGCGAAACGCTTTGACTCGGTGAGTTTCGCGGCATTCCGACTTCGATGCCCCGGTTGCCGAAATTCAGTTGCCTTTGAATTTCGGGTGATCCCTCTTGAGCATGTATGCTTCTGCTACTTGTTCTACATCAGACTTCTTCCGCAAACGGCGAAACGCTTTGACTCGGTGAGTTTCGCGGCATTCCGACTTCGATGCCCCGGTTGCCGAAATTCAGTTGCCTTTGAATTTCGGGTGATCCCTCTTGAGCATGTATGCTTCTGCTACTTGTTCTACATCAGACTTCTTCCGCAAACGGCGAAACGCTTTGACTCGGTGAGTTTCGCGGCATTCCGACTTCGATGCCCCGGTTGCCGAAATTCAGTTGCCTTTGAATTTCGGGTGATCCCTCTTGAGCATGTATGCTTCTGCTACTTGTTCTACATCAGACTTCTTCCGCAAACGGCGAAACGCTTTGACTCGGTGAGTTTCGCGGCATTCCGACTTCGATGCCCCGGTTGCCGAAATTCAGTTGCCTTTGAATTTCGGGTGATCCCTCTTGAGCATGTATGCTTCTGCTACTTGTTCTACATCAGACTTCTTCCGCAAACGGCGAAACGCTTTGACTCGGTGAGTTTCGCGGCATTCCGACTTCGATGCCCCGGTTGCCGAAATTCAGTTGCCTTTGAATTTCGGGTGATCCCTCTTGAGCATGTATGCTTCTGCTACTTGTTCTACATCAGACTTCTTCCGCAAACGGCGAAACGCTTTGACTCGGTGAGTTTCGCGGCATTCCGACTTCGATGCCCCGGTTGCCGAAATTCAGTTGCCTTTGAATTTCGGGTGATCCCTCTTGAGCATGTATGCTTCTGCTACTTGTTCTACATCAGACTTCTTCCGCAAACGGCGAAACGCTTTGACTCGGTGAGTTTCGCGGCATTCCGACTTCGATGCCCCGGTTGCCGAAATTCAGTTGCCTTTGAATTTCGGGTGATCCCTCTTGAGCATGTATGCTTCTGCTACTTGTTCTACATCAGACTTCTTCCGCAAACGGCGAAACGCTTTGACTCGGTGAGTTTCGCGGCATTCCGACTTCGATGCCCCGGTTGCCGAAATTCAGTTGCCTTTGAATTTCGGGTGATCCCTCTTGAGCATGTATGCTTCTGCTACTTGTTCTACATCAGACTTCTTCCGCAAACGGCGAAACGCTTTGACTCGGTGAGTTTCGCGGCATTCCGACTTCGATGCCCCGGTTGCCGAAATTCAGTTGCCTTTGAATTTCGGGTGATCCCTCTTGAGCATGTATGCTTCTGCTACTTGTTCTACATCAGACTTCTTCCGCAAACGGCGAAACGCTTTGACTCGGTGAGTTTCGCGGCATTCCGACTTCGATGCCCCGGTTGCCGAAATTCAGTTGCCTTTGAATTTCGGGTGATCCCTCTTGAGCATGTATGCTTCTGCTACTTGTTCTACATCAGACTTCTTCCGCAAACGGCGAAACGCTTTGACTCGGTGAGTTTCGCGGCATTCCGACTTCGATGCCCCGGTTGCCGAAATTCAGTTGCCTTTGAATTTCGGGTGATCCCTCTTGAGCATGTATGCTTCTGCTACTTGTTCTACATCAGACTTCTTCCGCAAACGGCGAAACGCTTTGACTCGGTGAGTTTCGCGGCATTCCGACTTCGATGCCCCGTTGCCGAAATTCAGTTGCCTTTGAATTTCGGGTGATCCCTCTTGAGCATGTATGCTTCTGCTACTTGTTCTACATCAGACTTCCTTCCGCAAACGGCGAAACGCTTTGACTCGGTGAGTTTCGCGGCATTCCGACTTCGATGCCCCGGTTGCCGAAATTCAGTTGCCTTTGAATTTCGGGTGATCCCTCTTGAGCATGTATGCTTCTGCTACTTGTTCTACATCAGACTTCTTCCGCAAACGGCGAAACGCTTTGACTCGGTGAGTTTCGCGGCATTCCGACTTCGATGCCCCGGTTGCCGAAATTCAGTTGCCTTTGAATTTCGGGTGATCCCTCTTGAGCATGTATGCTTCTGCTACTTGTTCTACATCAGACTTCTTCCGCAAACGGCGAAACGCTTTGACTCGGTGAGTTTCGCGGCATTCCGACTTCGATGCCCCGGTTGCCGAAATTCAGTTGCCTTTGAATTTCGGGTGATCCCTCTTGAGCATGTATGCTTCTGCTACTTGTTCTACATCAGACTTCTTCCGCAAACGGCGAAACGCTTTGACTCGGTGAGTTTCGCGGCATTCCGACTTCGATGCCCCGGTTGCCGAAATTCAGTTGCCTTTGAATTTCGGGTGATCCCTCTTGAGCATGTATGCTTCTGCTACTTGTTCTACATCAGACTTCTTCCGCAAACGGCGAAACGCTTTGACTCGGTGAGTTTCGCGGCATTCCGACTTCGATGCCCCGGTTGCCGAAATTCAGTTGCCTTTGAATTTCGGGTGATCCCTCTTGAGCATGTATGCTTCTGCTACTTGTTCTACATCAGACTTCTTCCGCAAACGGCGAAACGCTTTGACTCGGTGAGTTTCGCGGCATTCCGACTTCGATGCCCCGGTTGCCGAAATTCAGTTGCCTTTGAATTTCGGGTGATCCCTCTTGAGCATGTATGCTTCTGCTACTTGTTCTACATCAGACTTCTTCCGCAAACGGCGAAACGCTTTGACTCGGTGAGTTTCGCGGCATTCCGACTTCGATGCCCCGGTTGCCGAAATTCAGTTGCCTTTGAATTTCGGGTGATCCCTCTTGAGCATGTATGCTTCTGCTACTTGTTCTACATCAGACTTCTTCCGCAAACGGCGAAACGCTTTGACTCGGTGAGTTTCGCGGCATTCCGACTTCGATGCCCCGGTTGCCGAAATTCAGTTGCCTTTGAATTTCGGGTGATCCCTCTTGAGCATGTATGCTTCTGCTACTTGTTCTACATCAGACTTCTTCCGCAAACGGCGAAACGCTTTGACTCGGTGAGTTTCGCGGCATTCCGACTTCGATGCCCGGTTGCCGAAATTCAGTTGCCTTTGAATTTCGGGTGATCCCTCTTGAGCATGTATGCTTCTGCTACTTGTTCTACATCAGACTTCTTCCGCAAACGGCGAAACGCTTTGACTCGGTGAGTTTCGCGGCATTCCGACTTCGATGCCCCGTTTGCCGAAATTCAGTTGCCTTTGAATTTCGGGTGATCCCTCTTGAGCATGTATGCTTCTGCTACTTGTTCTACATCAGACTTCTTCCGCAAACGGCGAAACGCTTTGACTCGGTGAGTTTCGCGGCATTCCGACTTCGATGCCCCGGTTGCCGAAATTCAGTTGCCTTTGAATTTCGGGTGATCCCTCTTGAGCATGTATGCTTCTGCTACTTGTTCTACATCAGACTTCCTTCCGCAAACGGCGAAACGCTTTGACTCGGTGAGTTTCGCGGCATTCCGACTTCGATGCCCCGGTTGCCGAAATTCAGTTGCCTTTGAATTTCGGGTGATCCCTCTTGAGCATGTATGCTTCTGCTACTTGTTCTACATCAGACTTCTTCCGCAAACGGCGAAACGCTTTGACTCGGTGAGTTTCGCGGCATTCCGACTTCGATGCCCCGGTTGCCGAAATTCAGTTGCCTTTGAATTTCGGGTGATCCCTCTTGAGCATGTATGCTTCTGCTACTTGTTCTACATCAGACTTCCTTCCGCAAACGGCGAAACGCTTTGACTCGGTGAGTTTCGCGGCATTCCGACTTCGATGCCCCGGTTGCCGAAATTCAGTTGCCTTTGAATTTCGGGTGATCCCTCTTGAGCATGTATGCTTCTGCTACTTGTTCTACATCAGACTTCTTCCGCAAACGGCGAAACGCTTTGACTCGGTGAGTTTCGCGGCATTCCGACTTCGATGCCCCGGTTGCCGAAATTCAGTTGCCTTTGAATTTCGGGTGATCCCTCTTGAGCATGTATGCTTCTGCTACTTGTTCTACATCAGACTTCTTCCGCAAACGGCGAAACGCTTTGACTCGGTGAGTTTCGCGGCATTCCGACTTCGATGCCCCGGTTGCCGAAATTCAGTTGCCTTTGAATTTCGGGTGATCCCTCTTGAGCATGTATGCTTCTGCTACTTGTTCTACATCAGACTTCTTCCGCAAACGGCGAAACGCTTTGACTCGGTGAGTTTCGCGGCATTCCGACTTCGATGCCCCGGTTGCCGAAATTCAGTTGCCTTTGAATTTCGGGTGATCCCTCTTGAGCATGTATGCTTCTGCTACTTGTTCTACATCAGACTTTCTTCCGCAAACGGCGAAACGCTTTGACTCGGTGAGTTTCGCGGCATTCCGACTTCGATGCCCCGGTTGCCGAAATTCAGTTGCCTTTGAATTTCGGGTGATCCCTCTTGAGCATGTATGCTTCTGCTACTTGTTCTACATCAGACTTCTTCCGCAAACGGCGAAACGCTTTGACTCGGTGAGTTTCGCGGCATTCCGACTTCGATGCCCCGGTTGCCGAAATTCAGTTGCCTTTGAATTTCGGGTGATCCCTCTTGAGCATGTATGCTTCTGCTACTTGTTCTACATCAGACTTCTTCCGCAAACGGCGAAACGCTTTGACTCGGTGAGTTTCGCGGCATTCCGACTTCGATGCCCCGGTTGCCGAAATTCAGTTGCCTTTGAATTTCGGGTGATCCCTCTTGAGCATGTATGCTTCTGCTACTTGTTCTACATCAGACTTTCTTCCGCAAACGGCGAAACGCTTTGACTCGGTGAGTTTCGCGGCATTCCGACTTCGATGCCCCGGTTGCCGAAATTCAGTTGCCTTTGAATTTCGGGTGATCCCTCTTGAGCATGTATGCTTCTGCTACTTGTTCTACATCAGACTTCTTCCGCAAACGGCGAAACGCTTTGACTCGGTGAGTTTCGCGGCATTCCGACTTCGATGCCCCGTTGCCGAAATTCAGTTGCCTTTGAATTTCGGGTGATCCCTCTTGAGCATGTATGCTTCTGCTACTTGTTCTACATCAGACTTCTTCCGCAAACGGCGAAACGCTTTGACTCGGTGAGTTTCGCGGCATTCCGACTTCGATGCCCCGGTTGCCGAAATTCAGTTGCCTTTGAATTTCGGGTGATCCCTCTTGAGCATGTATGCTTCTGCTACTTGTTCTACATCAGACTTCTTCCGCAAACGGCGAAACGCTTTGACTCGGTGAGTTTCGCGGCATTCCGACTTCGATGCCCCGGTTGCCGAAATTCAGTTGCCTTTGAATTTCGGGTGATCCCTCTTGAGCATGTATGCTTCTGCTACTTGTTCTACATCAGACTTCCTTCCGCAAACGGCGAAACGCTTTGACTCGGTGAGTTTCGCGGCATTCCGACTTCGATGCCCCGGTTGCCGAAATTCAGTTGCCTTTGAATTTCGGGTGATCCCTCTTGAGCATGTATGCTTCTGCTACTTGTTCTACATCAGACTTTCTTCCGCAAACGGCGAAACGCTTTGACTCGGTGAGTTTCGCGGCATTCCGACTTCGATGCCCCGGTTGCCGAAATTCAGTTGCCTTTGAATTTCGGGTGATCCCTCTTGAGCATGTATGCTTCTGCTACTTGTTCTACATCAGACTTCTTCCGCAAACGGCGAAACGCTTTGACTCGGTGAGTTTCGCGGCATTCCGACTTCGATGCCCCGGTTGCCGAAATTCAGTTGCCTTTGAATTTCGGGTGATCCCTCTTGAGCATGTATGCTTCTGCTACTTGTTCTACATCAGACTTCTTCCGCAAACGGCGAAACGCTTTGACTCGGTGAGTTTCGCGGCATTCCGACTTCGATGCCCCGGTTGCCGAAATTCAGTTGCCTTTGAATTTCGGGTGATCCCTCTTGAGCATGTATGCTTCTGCTACTTGTTCTACATCAGACTTCTTCCGCAAACGGCGAAACGCTTTGACTCGGTGAGTTTCGCGGCATTCCGACTTCGATGCCCCGGTTGCCGAAATTCAGTTGCCTTTGAATTTCGGGTGATCCCTCTTGAGCATGTATGCTTCTGCTACTTGTTCTACATCAGACTTCCTTCCGCAAACGGCGAAACGCTTTGACTCGGTGAGTTTCGCGGCATTCCGACTTCGATGCCCCGGTTGCCGAAATTCAGTTGCCTTTGAATTTCGGGTGATCCCTCTTGAGCATGTATGCTTCTGCTACTTGTTCTACATCAGACTTCTTCCGCAAACGGCGAAACGCTTTGACTCGGTGAGTTTCGCGGCATTCCGACTTCGATGCCCCGTTTGCCGAAATTCAGTTGCCTTTGAATTTCGGGTGATCCCTCTTGAGCATGTATGCTTCTGCTACTTGTTCTACATCAGACTTCTTCCGCAAACGGCGAAACGCTTTGACTCGGTGAGTTTCGCGGCATTCCGACTTCGATGCCCCGGTTGCCGAAATTCAGTTGCCTTTGAATTTCGGGTGATCCCTCTTGAGCATGTATGCTTCTGCTACTTGTTCTACATCAGACTTCTTCCGCAAACGGCGAAACGCTTTGACTCGGTGAGTTTCGCGGCATTCCGACTTCGATGCCCCGGTTGCCGAAATTCAGTTGCCTTTGAATTTCGGGTGATCCCTCTTGAGCATGTATGCTTCTGCTACTTGTTCTACATCAGACTTCTTCCGCAAACGGCGAAACGCTTTGACTCGGTGAGTTTCGCGGCATTCCGACTTCGATGCCCCGGTTGCCGAAATTCAGTTGCCTTTGAATTTCGGGTGATCCCTCTTGAGCATGTATGCTTCTGCTACTTGTTCTACATCAGACTTCTTCCGCAAACGGCGAAACGCTTTGACTCGGTGAGTTTCGCGGCATTCCGACTTCGATGCCCCGGTTGCCGAAATTCAGTTGCCTTTGAATTTCGGGTGATCCCTCTTGAGCATGTATGCTTCTGCTACTTGTTCTACATCAGACTTCTTCCGCAAACGGCGAAACGCTTTGACTCGGTGAGTTTCGCGGCATTCCGACTTCGATGCCCCGTTGCCGAAATTCAGTTGCCTTTGAATTTCGGGTGATCCCTCTTGAGCATGTATGCTTCTGCTACTTGTTCTACATCAGACTTCTTCCGCAAACGGCGAAACGCTTTGACTCGGTGAGTTTCGCGGCATTCCGACTTCGATGCCCCGGTTGCCGAAATTCAGTTGCCTTTGAATTTCGGGTGATCCCTCTTGAGCATGTATGCTTCTGCTACTTGTTCTACATCAGACTTCTTCCGCAAACGGCGAAACGCTTTGACTCGGTGAGTTTCGCGGCATTCCGACTTCGATGCCCCGGTTGCCGAAATTCAGTTGCCTTTGAATTTCGGGTGATCCCTCTTGAGCATGTATGCTTCTGCTACTTGTTCTACATCAGACTTCTTCCGCAAACGGCGAAACGCTTTGACTCGGTGAGTTTCGCGGCATTCCGACTTCGATGCCCCGGTTGCCGAAATTCAGTTGCCTTTGAATTTCGGGTGATCCCTCTTGAGCATGTATGCTTCTGCTACTTGTTCTACATCAGACTTCTTCCGCAAACGGCGAAACGCTTTGACTCGGTGAGTTTCGCGGCATTCCGACTTCGATGCCCCGGTTGCCGAAATTCAGTTGCCTTTGAATTTCGGGTGATCCCTCTTGAGCATGTATGCTTCTGCTACTTGTTCTACATCAGACTTCTTCCGCAAACGGCGAAACGCTTTGACTCGGTGAGTTTCGCGGCATTCCGACTTCGATGCCCCGGTTGCCGAAATTCAGTTGCCTTTGAATTTCGGGTGATCCCTCTTGAGCATGTATGCTTCTGCTACTTGTTCTACATCAGACTTCTTCCGCAAACGGCGAAACGCTTTGACTCGGTGAGTTTCGCGGCATTCCGACTTCGATGCCCCGGTTGCCGAAATTCAGTTGCCTTTGAATTTCGGGTGATCCCTCTTGAGCATGTATGCTTCTGCTACTTGTTCTACATCAGACTTCTTCCGCAAACGGCGAAACGCTTTGACTCGGTGAGTTTCGCGGCATTCCGACTTCGATGCCCCGGTTGCCGAAATTCAGTTGCCTTTGAATTTCGGGTGATCCCTCTTGAGCATGTATGCTTCTGCTACTTGTTCTACATCAGACTTCTTCCGCAAACGGCGAAACGCTTTGACTCGGTGAGTTTCGCGGCATTCCGACTTCGATGCCCCGGTTGCCGAAATTCAGTTGCCTTTGAATTTCGGGTGATCCCTCTTGAGCATGTATGCTTCTGCTACTTGTTCTACATCAGACTTCTTCCGCAAACGGCGAAACGCTTTGACTCGGTGAGTTTCGCGGCATTCCGACTTCGATGCCCCGGTTGCCGAAATTCAGTTGCCTTTGAATTTCGGGTGATCCCTCTTGAGCATGTATGCTTCTGCTACTTGTTCTACATCAGACTTCTTCCGCAAACGGCGAAACGCTTTGACTCGGTGAGTTTCGCGGCATTCCGACTTCGATGCCCCGGTTGCCGAAATTCAGTTGCCTTTGAATTTCGGGTGATCCCTCTTGAGCATGTATGCTTCTGCTACTTGTTCTACATCAGACTTCTTCCGCAAACGGCGAAACGCTTTGACTCGGTGAGTTTCGCGGCATTCCGACTTCGATGCCCCGGTTGCCGAAATTCAGTTGCCTTTGAATTTCGGGTGATCCCTCTTGAGCATGTATGCTTCTGCTACTTGTTCTACATCAGACTTTCTTCCGCAAACGGCGAAACGCTTTGACTCGGTGAGTTTCGCGGCATTCCGACTTCGATGCCCCGGTTGCCGAAATTCAGTTGCCTTTGAATTTCGGGTGATCCCTCTTGAGCATGTATGCTTCTGCTACTTGTTCTACATCAGACTTCTTCCGCAAACGGCGAAACGCTTTGACTCGGTGAGTTTCGCGGCATTCCGACTTCGATGCCCCGGTTGCCGAAATTCAGTTGCCTTTGAATTTCGGGTGATCCCTCTTGAGCATGTATGCTTCTGCTACTTGTTCTACATCAGACTTCTTCCGCAAACGGCGAAACGCTTTGACTCGGTGAGTTTCGCGGCATTCCGACTTCGATGCCCCGGTTGCCGAAATTCAGTTGCCTTTGAATTTCGGGTGATCCCTCTTGAGCATGTATGCTTCTGCTACTTGTTCTACATCAGACTTCTTCCGCAAACGGCGAAACGCTTTGACTCGGTGAGTTTCGCGGCATTCCGACTTCGATGCCCCGGTTGCCGAAATTCAGTTGCCTTTGAATTTCGGGTGATCCCTCTTGAGCATGTATGCTTCTGCTACTTGTTCTACATCAGACTTCTTCCGCAAACGGCGAAACGCTTTGACTCGGTGAGTTTCGCGGCATTCCGACTTCGATGCCCCGGTTGCCGAAATTCAGTTGCCTTTGAATTTCGGGTGATCCCTCTTGAGCATGTATGCTTCTGCTACTTGTTCTACATCAGACTTCTTCCGCAAACGGCGAAACGCTTTGACTCGGTGAGTTTCGCGGCATTCCGACTTCGATGCCCCGGTTGCCGAAATTCAGTTGCCTTTGAATTTCGGGTGATCCCTCTTGAGCATGTATGCTTCTGCTACTTGTTCTACATCAGACTTTCTTCCGCAAACGGCGAAACGCTTTGACTCGGTGAGTTTCGCGGCATTCCGACTTCGATGCCCCGGTTGCCGAAATTCAGTTGCCTTTGAATTTCGGGTGATCCCTCTTGAGCATGTATGCTTCTGCTACTTGTTCTACATCAGACTTCTTCCGCAAACGGCGAAACGCTTTGACTCGGTGAGTTTCGCGGCATTCCGACTTCGATGCCCCGGTTGCCGAAATTCAGTTGCCTTTGAATTTCGGGTGATCCCTCTTGAGCATGTATGCTTCTGCTACTTGTTCTACATCAGACTTCTTCCGCAAACGGCGAAACGCTTTGACTCGGTGAGTTTCGCGGCATTCCGACTTCGATGCCCCGGTTGCCGAAATTCAGTTGCCTTTGAATTTCGGGTGATCCCTCTTGAGCATGTATGCTTCTGCTACTTGTTCTACATCAGACTTCTTCCGCAAACGGCGAAACGCTTTGACTCGGTGAGTTTCGCGGCATTCCGACTTCGATGCCCCGGTTGCCGAAATTCAGTTGCCTTTGAATTTCGGGTGATCCCTCTTGAGCATGTATGCTTCTGCTACTTGTTCTACATCAGACTTCTTCCGCAAACGGCGAAACGCTTTGACTCGGTGAGTTTCGCGGCATTCCGACTTCGATGCCCCGGTTGCCGAAATTCAGTTGCCTTTGAATTTCGGGTGATCCCTCTTGAGCATGTATGCTTCTGCTACTTGTTCTACATCAGACTTTCTTCCGCAAACGGCGAAACGCTTTGACTCGGTGAGTTTCGCGGCATTCCGACTTCGATGCCCCGGTTGCCGAAATTCAGTTGCCTTTGAATTTCGGGTGATCCCTCTTGAGCATGTATGCTTCTGCTACTTGTTCTACATCAGACTTCCTTCCGCAAACGGCGAAACGCTTTGACTCGGTGAGTTTCGCGGCATTCCGACTTCGATGCCCCGGTTGCCGAAATTCAGTTGCCTTTGAATTTCGGGTGATCCCTCTTGAGCATGTATGCTTCTGCTACTTGTTCTACATCAGACTTCTTCCGCAAACGGCGAAACGCTTTGACTCGGTGAGTTTCGCGGCATTCCGACTTCGATGCCCCGGTTGCCGAAATTCAGTTGCCTTTGAATTTCGGGTGATCCCTCTTGAGCATGTATGCTTCTGCTACTTGTTCTACATCAGACTTCTTCCGCAAACGGCGAAACGCTTTGACTCGGTGAGTTTCGCGGCATTCCGACTTCGATGCCCCGGTTGCCGAAATTCAGTTGCCTTTGAATTTCGGGTGATCCCTCTTGAGCATGTATGCTTCTGCTACTTGTTCTACATCAGACTTCTTCCGCAAACGGCGAAACGCTTTGACTCGGTGAGTTTCGCGGCATTCCGACTTCGATGCCCCGGTTGCCGAAATTCAGTTGCCTTTGAATTTCGGGTGATCCCTCTTGAGCATGTATGCTTCTGCTACTTGTTCTACATCAGACTTCTTCCGCAAACGGCGAAACGCTTTGACTCGGTGAGTTTCGCGGCATTCCGACTTCGATGCCCCGTTGCCGAAATTCAGTTGCCTTTGAATTTCGGGTGATCCCTCTTGAGCATGTATGCTTCTGCTACTTGTTCTACATCAGACTTCTTCTTCCGCAAACGGCGAAACGCTTTGACTCGGTGAGTTTCGCGGCATTCCGACTTCGATGCCCCGGTTGCCGAAATTCAGTTGCCTTTGAATTTCGGGTGATCCCTCTTGAGCATGTATGCTTCTGCTACTTGTTCTACATCAGACTTCTTCCGCAAACGGCGAAACGCTTTGACTCGGTGAGTTTCGCGGCATTCCGACTTCGATGCCCCGGTTGCCGAAATTCAGTTGCCTTTGAATTTCGGGTGATCCCTCTTGAGCATGTATGCTTCTGCTACTTGTTCTACATCAGACTTCTTCCGCAAACGGCGAAACGCTTTGACTCGGTGAGTTTCGCGGCATTCCGACTTCGATGCCCCGGTTGCCGAAATTCAGTTGCCTTTGAATTTCGGGTGATCCCTCTTGAGCATGTATGCTTCTGCTACTTGTTCTACATCAGACTTCTTCCGCAAACGGCGAAACGCTTTGACTCGGTGAGTTTCGCGGCATTCCGACTTCGATGCCCCGGTTGCCGAAATTCAGTTGCCTTTGAATTTCGGGTGATCCCTCTTGAGCATGTATGCTTCTGCTACTTGTTCTACATCAGACTTTCTTCCGCAAACGGCGAAACGCTTTGACTCGGTGAGTTTCGCGGCATTCCGACTTCGATGCCCCGGTTGCCGAAATTCAGTTGCCTTTGAATTTCGGGTGATCCCTCTTGAGCATGTATGCTTCTGCTACTTGTTCTACATCAGACTTCTTCCGCAAACGGCGAAACGCTTTGACTCGGTGAGTTTCGCGGCATTCCGACTTCGATGCCCGGTTGCCGAAATTCAGTTGCCTTTGAATTTCGGGTGATCCCTCTTGAGCATGTATGCTTCTGCTACTTGTTCTACATCAGACTTCTTCCGCAAACGGCGAAACGCTTTGACTCGGTGAGTTTCGCGGCATTCCGACTTCGATGCCCCGGTTGCCGAAATTCAGTTGCCTTTGAATTTCGGGTGATCCCTCTTGAGCATGTATGCTTCTGCTACTTGTTCTACATCAGACTTCTTCCGCAAACGGCGAAACGCTTTGACTCGGTGAGTTTCGCGGCATTCCGACTTCGATGCCCCGGTTGCCGAAATTCAGTTGCCTTTGAATTTCGGGTGATCCCTCTTGAGCATGTATGCTTCTGCTACTTGTTCTACATCAGACTTCTTCCGCAAACGGCGAAACGCTTTGACTCGGTGAGTTTCGCGGCATTCCGACTTCGATGCCCCGGTTGCCGAAATTCAGTTGCCTTTGAATTTCGGGTGATCCCTCTTGAGCATGTATGCTTCTGCTACTTGTTCTACATCAGACTTTCTTCCGCAAACGGCGAAACGCTTTGACTCGGTGAGTTTCGCGGCATTCCGACTTCGATGCCCCGTTTGCCGAAATTCAGTTGCCTTTGAATTTCGGGTGATCCCTCTTGAGCATGTATGCTTCTGCTACTTGTTCTACATCAGACTTCTTCCGCAAACGGCGAAACGCTTTGACTCGGTGAGTTTCGCGGCATTCCGACTTCGATGCCCCGGTTGCCGAAATTCAGTTGCCTTTGAATTTCGGGTGATCCCTCTTGAGCATGTATGCTTCTGCTACTTGTTCTACATCAGACTTCTTCCGCAAACGGCGAAACGCTTTGACTCGGTGAGTTTCGCGGCATTCCGACTTCGATGCCCCGGTTGCCGAAATTCAGTTGCCTTTGAATTTCGGGTGATCCCTCTTGAGCATGTATGCTTCTGCTACTTGTTCTACATCACACTTCCTTCCGCAAACGGCGAAACGCTTTGACTCGGTGAGTTTCGCGGCATTCCGACTTCGATGCCCCGGTTGCCGAAATTCAGTTGCCTTTGAATTTCGGGTGATCCCTCTTGAGCATGTATGCTTCTGCTACTTGTTCTACATCAGACTTCTTCCGCAAACGGCGAAACGCTTTGACTCGGTGAGTTTCGCGGCATTCCGACTTCGATGCCCCGGTTGCCGAAATTCAGTTGCCTTTGAATTTCGGGTGATCCCTCTTGAGCATGTATGCTTCTGCTACTTGTTCTACATCAGACTTCTTCCGCAAACGGCGAAACGCTTTGACTCGGTGAGTTTCGCGGCATTCCGACTTCGATGCCCCGGTTGCCGAAATTCAGTTGCCTTTGAATTTCGGGTGATCCCTCTTGAGCATGTATGCTTCTGCTACTTGTTCTACATCAGACTTCTTCCGCAAACGGCGAAACGCTTTGACTCGGTGAGTTTCGCGGCATTCCGACTTCGATGCCCCGGTTGCCGAAATTCAGTTGCCTTTGAATTTCGGGTGATCCCTCTTGAGCATGTATGCTTCTGCTACTTGTTCTACATCACTTTCTTCCGCAAACGCGAAACGCTTTGACTCGGTGAGTTTCGCGGCATTCCGACTTCGATGCCCCGGTTGCCGAAATTCAGTTGCCTTTGAATTTCGGGTGATCCCTCTTGAGCATGTATGCTTCTGCTACTTGTTCTACATCAGACTTCTTCCGCAAACGGCGAAACGCTTTGACTCGGTGAGTTTCGCGGCATTCCGACTTCGATGCCCCGGTTGCCGAAATTCAGTTGCCTTTGAATTTCGGGTGATCCCTCTTGAGCATGTATGCTTCTGCTACTTGTTCTACATCAGACTTCTTCCGCAAACGGCGAAACGCTTTGACTCGGTGAGTTTCGCGGCATTCCGACTTCGATGCCCCGGTTGCCGAAATTCAGTTGCCTTTGAATTTCGGGTGATCCCTCTTGAGCATGTATGCTTCTGCTACTTGTTCTACATCAGACTTCTTCCGCAAACGGCGAAACGCTTTGACTCGGTGAGTTTCGCGGCATTCCGACTTCGATGCCCCGGTTGCCGAAATTCAGTTGCCTTTGAATTTCGGGTGATCCCTCTTGAGCATGTATGCTTCTGCTACTTGTTCTACATCAGACTTCTTCCGCAAACGGCGAAACGCTTTGACTCGGTGAGTTTCGCGGCATTCCGACTTCGATGCCCCGTTGCCGAAATTCAGTTGCCTTTGAATTTCGGGTGATCCCTCTTGAGCATGTATGCTTCTGCTACTTGTTCTACATCAGACTTCTTCCGCAAACGGCGAAACGCTTTGACTCGGTGAGTTTCGCGGCATTCCGACTTCGATGCCCCGTTTGCCGAAATTCAGTTGCCTTTGAATTTCGGGTGATCCCTCTTGAGCATGTATGCTTCTGCTACTTGTTCTACATCAGACTTCTTCCGCAAACGGCGAAACGCTTTGACTCGGTGAGTTTCGCGGCATTCCGACTTCGATGCCCCGGTTGCCGAAATTCAGTTGCCTTTGAATTTCGGGTGATCCCTCTTGAGCATGTATGCTTCTGCTACTTGTTCTACATCAGACTTCTTCCGCAAACGGCGAAACGCTTTGACTCGGTGAGTTTCGCGGCATTCCGACTTCGATGCCCCGGTTGCCGAAATTCAGTTGCCTTTGAATTTCGGGTGATCCCTCTTGAGCATGTATGCTTCTGCTACTTGTTCTACATCAGACTTCTTTCGCAAACGGCGAAACGCTTTGACTCGGTGAGTTTCGCGGCATTCCGACTTCGATGCCCCGGTTGCCGAAATTCAGTTGCCTTTGAATTTCGGGTGATCCCTCTTGAGCATGTATGCTTCTGCTACTTGTTCTACATCAGACTTCTTCCGCAAACGGCGAAACGCTTTGACTCGGTGAGTTTCGCGGCATTCCGACTTCGATGCCCCGGTTGCCGAAATTCAGTTGCCTTTGAATTTCGGGTGATCCCTCTTGAGCATGTATGCTTCTGCTACTTGTTCTACATCAGACTTCCTTCCGCAAACGGCGAAACGCTTTGACTCGGTGAGTTTCGCGGCATTCCGACTTCGATGCCCCGGTTGCCGAAATTCAGTTGCCTTTGAATTTCGGGTGATCCCTCTTGAGCATGTATGCTTCTGCTACTTGTTCTACATCAGACTTCTTCCGCAAACGGCGAAACGCTTTGACTCGGTGAGTTTCGCGGCATTCCGACTTCGATGCCCCGGTTGCCGAAATTCAGTTGCCTTTGAATTTCGGGTGATCCCTCTTGAGCATGTATGCTTCTGCTACTTGTTCTACATCAGACTTCTTCCGCAAACGGCGAAACGCTTTGACTCGGTGAGTTTCGCGGCATTCCGACTTCGATGCCCCGGTTGCCGAAATTCAGTTGCCTTTGAATTTCGGGTGATCCCTCTTGAGCATGTATGCTTCTGCTACTTGTTCTACATCAGACTTCTTCCGCAAACGGCGAAACGCTTTGACTCGGTGAGTTTCGCGGCATTCCGACTTCGATGCCCCGGTTGCCGAAATTCAGTTGCCTTTGAATTTCGGGTGATCCCTCTTGAGCATGTATGCTTCTGCTACTTGTTCTACATCAGACTTCTTCCGCAAACGGCGAAACGCTTTGACTCGGTGAGTTTCGCGGCATTCCGACTTCGATGCCCCGGTTGCCGAAATTCAGTTGCCTTTGAATTTCGGGTGATCCCTCTTGAGCATGTATGCTTTGCTTCGCTACTTGTTCTACATCAGACTTCTTCCGCAAACGGCGAAAACGCTTTGACTCGGTGAGTTTCGCGGCATTCCGACTTCGATGCCCCGGTTGCCGAAATTCAGTTGCCTTTGAATTTCGGGTGATCCCTCTTGAGCATGTATGCTTCTGCTACTTGTTCTACATCAGACTTTCTTCCGCAAACGGCGAAACGCTTTGACTCGGTGAGTTTCGCGGCATTCCGACTTCGATGCCCCGGTTGCCGAAATTCAGTTGCCTTTGAATTTCGGGTGATCCCTCTTGAGCATGTATGCTTCTGCTACTTGTTCTACATCAGACTTTCTTCCGCAAACGGCGAAACGCTTTGACTCGGTGAGTTTCGCGGCATTCCGACTTCGATGCCCCGGTTGCCGAAATTCAGTTGCCTTTGAATTTCGGGTGATCCTCTTGAGCATGTATGCTTCTGCTACTTGTTCTACATCAGACTTTCTTCCGCAAACGGCGAAACGCTTTGACTCGGTGAGTTTCGCGGCATTCCGACTTCGATGCCCCGGTTGCCGAAATTCAGTTGCCTTTGAATTTCGGGTGATCCCTCTTGAGCATGTATGCTTCTGCTACTTGTTCTACATCAGACTTCCTCCGCAAACGGCGAAACGCTTTGACTCGGTGAGTTTCGCGGCATTCCGACTTCGATGCCCCGGTTGCCGAAATTCAGTTGCCTTTGAATTTCGGGTGATCCCTCTTGAGCATGTATGCTTCTGCTACTTGTTCTACATCACAACTTCCTTCCGCAAACAGCGAAACGCTTTGACTCGGTGAGTTTCGCGGCATTCCGACTTCGATGCCCCGGTTGCCGAAATTCAGTTGCCTTTGAATTTCGGGTGATCCCTCTTGAGCATGTATGCTTCTGCTACTTGTTCTACATCAGACTTCCTTCCGCAAACGGCGAAACGCTTTGACTCGGTGAGTTTCGCGGCATTCCGACTTCGATGCCCCGGTTGCCGAAATTCAGTTGCCTTTGAATTTCGGGTGATCCCTCTTGAGCATGTATGCTTCTGCTACTTGTTCTACATCAGACTTCCTTCCGCAAACGGCGAAACGCTTTGACTCGGTGAGTTTCGCGGCATTCCGACTTCGATGCCCCGTTTGCCGAAATTCAGTTGCCTTTGAATTTCGGGTGATCCCTCTTGAGCATGTATGCTTCTGCTACTTGTTCTACATCAGACTTTCCTTCCGCAAACGGCGAAACGCTTTGACTCGGTGAGTTTCGCGGCATTCCGACTTCGATGCCCCGTTGCCGAAATTCAGTTGCCTTTGAATTTCGGGTGATCCCTCTTGAGCATGTATGCTTCTGCTACTTGTTCTACATCAGACTTCTTCCCAAACGGCGAAACGCTTTGACTCGGTGAGTTTCGCGGCATTCCGACTTCGATGCCCCGGTTGCCGAAATTCAGTTGCCTTTGAATTTCGGTGATCCCTCTTGAGCATGTATGCTTCTGCCACTTGTTCTACATAAGACTTCTTCCGCAAATGGCGAAACGCTTTGACTCGGTGAGTTTCGCGGCATTCCGACTTCGATGCCTCATTTGCCGAAATTCAGTTGCCTTTGAATTTCGGGTGATCCCTCTTGAGCATGTATGCTTCTGCTACTTGTTCTACATAAGACTTCTTCCGCAAAGGACGAAACGCTTTGACTCGGTGAGTTTCGCGGCATTCCGGCTTCGATGCCCCGTTTGCCGAAATTTAGTTGCCTTTGAATTTCGGGTGATCCCTCTTGAGCCTGTATGCTTCTTCTACTTGTTCTACATCAGACTTCCTTCCGCAAACGGCGAAACGATTTGACTCGTTGAGTTTCGCGGCATTCCTGCTTCGATGCCCCGTTTGCCGAAATTCAGTTGCCTTTGAATTTCGGGTGATCCCTCTTGAGCCTGTATGCTTCTGCTACTTGTTCTACATAAGACCTCGTCCGCAAAGGGCGAAATGCTTTGACTCGGTGAGTTTCGCGGCATTCCGACTTCGATGCCCCGGTTGCCAAAATTGAGTTGCCTTTGAATTTCGGGTGATCCCTCTTGAGCATGTATGCTTCTGCTACTTGTTCTACATCAGACTTTCTTCCGTAAAAACGAAACGCTTTG
>CM055351.1:1277599-1283842 GCA_029228515.1 Populus alba x Populus x berolinensis | reverse complement strand
CAATAGTAAAATCCAACCTAGTACGAGAGGAAACCGTTGAATTCGCACATAATTGGGTCCCATCGTTGCTTGGTTGAAAAGCCAGTGGCGCGAAGCTACCGTGCGTTTGGATTATGACTGAACGCCTCTAAGATCAGAATCCGGGCTAGATGCGACGCGTGCGCCCGCCGTCCGATTTGCCGACCTGCAGTAGGGGCCTCTTGGCCCCGAGGCAACGTGCCGTTGGCCAAGCCCTCGCGGCGAAAGAGCCGCGCGAGGGCCGCCTTGAAGTACAATTCCCACCGAGCGGCGGCGGTAGAATCCTTTGGCAGACAGACTACTATAAATACGCGACGGGGTATTGTAGTGGCAGAGTGGGCCTTGCTGCCACGATCCACTGAGATTCAGCCCCATGTCCCATTCGCTCCGATTCGTCCCCCCCCCGGCCCCTCTAGGGGCACGGCGTCGAGGAGGCTGGATGGGATGGGACCGGGCAGCGCTCCGGGATCTCGGGACTGGATAGTCCAAGGCTTGAAGAGAAAGACTGTTGGTCTAGACATCGGGGCAGTGGCAGCCATTCCACCAAAGGGGAAGATCGGCAGCGCAGATTTGTGCAAGCTGCAGGCCCGTCGGGAAGATCGAGGCGCAGATTGCTTGACGAACACGGGCTGGACGCTGGGCTGTCCAGGCCAGGCAGGAAAATTTCGTCGAGGGGATGCGCCGACGAAACAGGGGCTGTTCGGACACACAGGCAGTGCTGGAATCGGCAAGCGCCGACGAAATCGGCAGAATCGGCAGCCGGTGCTGGCGATGAGTCTGGACTGTTTATAGTCCTAGGCGTGACGAAAAAGACTGGGGGCCTAGGCAGGGCAGCGATGCCAACAGTGGGAAAAATCGGCAGCGCGGAGATCCGCAGCTGGAGGCCCGTCGGGGAAAAATCGGCAGCGCAGATTTGTTGACGAACACGGGCTGGACGCTGGGCTGTCTAGGCCAGGCAGGAAAATTCGTCAAGGGGACGCGCTGACGAAACAGGGGCTGTTCAGACACAGCAGGCAGTGTTTGGAATCGGCAGCGCCGACGAAATCGGAGAAGTCGGCAGAATCGGCAGCCGGTGCTGGCGATGAGTCCGGACGATTTATAGTCCCAGGCTTGACGGAAACGACTGGGGGCCTAGACACACACTGGGGCAGTGGCAGCTATGCCAACAGTGGGAAAAATCGGCCAGCGCAGATTTTTTGACGAACATGGGCTGGACGCTGGGCCTGTCCAGGCCAGGCAGGAAAAATCGTCAAGGGGATGCGCTGACGAAGCAGGGCTGTTCAGACACAGCAGGCAGTGCTGGAATCGGCAGCGCCGACGAAATCGGCAGAATCGGCAGCCGGTGCTGGCGATGAGTCTGGACTGTTTATAGTCCTAGGCGTGACGAAAAAGACTGGGGCCTAGGCAGGGGCAGCGATGCCAACAGTGGGAAAAATCGGCAGCGCGGAGATCCGCAGCTGGAGGCCCGTCGGGGAAAAATCGGCAGCGCAGATTTGTTGACGAACACGGGCTGGACGCTGGGCTGTCTAGGCCAGGCAGGAAAATTCGTCAAGGGACGCGCTGACGAAACAGGGGCTGTTCAGACACAGCAGGCAGTGTTGGAATCGGCAGCGCCGACGAAATCGGAGAAGTCGGCAGAATCGGCAGCCGGTGCTGGCGATGAGTCCGGACGATTTATAGTCCCAGGCTTGACGGAAACGACTGGGGGCCTAGACACACACTGGGGCAGTGGCAGCTATGCCAACAGTGGGAAAAATCGGCAGCGCAGATTTTTTGACGAACATGGCTGGACGCTGGGCTGTCCAGGCCAGGCAGGAAAAATCGTCAAGGGGATGCGCTGACGAAGCAGGGGCTGTTCAGACACAGCGGGCAGTGTTGGAATCGGCAGCGCCGACGAAATTGGAGAAGTCGGCAGAATCGGCAGCCGGTGCTGGCGATGAGTCTGGACTGTTTATAGTCCTAGGCGTGACGAAAAAGACTGGGGGCCTAGGCAGCGGCAGCGATGCCAACAGTGGGAAAAATCGGCAGCGCGGAGATCCGCAGCTGGAGGCCCGTCGGGGAAAATCGGCAGCGCAGATTTGTTGACGAACACGGGCTGGACGCTGGGCTGTCGAGGCCAGGCAGGAAAATTCGTCAAGGGGACGCGCTGACGAAACAGGGGCTGTTCAGACACAGCAGGCAGTGTTGGAATCGGCAGCGCGGACGAACGAGGGGCTGTTCAGACAAATCGGCAACGTCGGAAAAATCGGCAGCGCGGAATTGTGCAGCTGGAGGCCCTATCAGCTGGCTGCCCGCAACGAGTCATTCAATTCTCTGCCCTATCAACATAACTCCCGATGTGTTGTTCGCTATCTTGGAAGAAGAGATCTCTTCCTCCCCAGCGTCGGCCGGTGCGATTACCCGGCGGCGTCGTTCAAATCACTGCCCTATCGGCCACAACTGCTGATGGGGGGGATTAGAGGCCGGCCATGGTGGTGAGGGGAGGCCAAGACCGTGAAAGCAAGAGTTTTCCCGGGGCTCCTCCGGTGGCCGCGGCATGCGCGCTGCCGTTTTCCCCGCATCCCGCCAAGAAAAACGTCATGCTTTCCACGTGAAATCAATCCAGTAAAATCAGCCATATTTTTGTGAGGCTGCCAGCCGAATTTTGGGTCATTCCGGGCCGTTCCTATTTTTTGCGTATTTCCTTGATTTTTAATGGTAGGAAAATAAAAAAAAATACTTCCCGACCTCGAAAAAATCTGGGAAAATTTATAAAGGTGGATTGGATTTTTGCCAACCTATGTGCAAAATTTCAGCTCAAAATACCAAGAAATGAATTTTTTAGAGGGGGGTGACAGCTGGGACCTAGTAGTGTCTGCCCCTGCCAGAGCTGCAATAACACTTATAGCTCTTTAGGGGGGTGCCCCCCGACTGGCCATGGGGCGCGCTGGCTGGCGCCCATAGGCCTGCCGCGGGGGATTTGCGAGCTGCTGCTACACACGTGGGGGGCCTCACGGCCCGAAGTAACGCCGCCATCGATGACCCGTTTTCCGGCCGGCGACGACCCGATTCCGACCACCGCCCTATAAAAATCACACGCGCGCGCCCGCCCGCGCCCGCGCCCGCGTCTGCGCTTGGCGCTGGGGCGCTGGGGCCTGAGGGCCTGGGGCCCTTGGGGGCCCTTGGGCTCTTGGGCGATTGGGCGCGCGCGCGTCGCGGCAATGATTTCCATGCCGCGCTGCGCAACGGGGGCTGACGCGGGGACAGCCCCTGCTGGCTGGCTATCTTACCCGCGGGGGGGGCTGCCTTCGGGCCTTGCCCCCCTGCGCTCTTGCCTGCCCCCCGCGCGGGAGAGGCTACGCACACTCTGCGGCAGCGATGCCAGCAGTGGGAAAAATCGGCAGCGCGGACAGCCCCCTCTGGCTTGCTGTCGTGCCCGCGGGGGGCTGCCTTCGGGCCCGGGGCAGCGGCAGCGATGCCAGCAGTGGGAAAAAATCGGCAGCGCGGACAGCCCCCGCTGGCTTGCTGTCGTGCCGCGGGGGGGCTGCCTTCGGGCCCGGGCAGCGGCAGCGATGCCAGCAGTGGGAAAAATCGAGCGCGGACAGCCCCCGCTGGCTTGCTGTCGTGCCCGCGGGGGGGCTGCCTTCGGGCCCGGGGCAGCGGCAGCGATGCCAGCAGTGGGAAAAATCGGCAGCGCGGACAGCCCCCGCTGGCTTGCTGTCGTGCCCGCGGGGGGGCTGCCTTCGGGCCCGGGGCAGCGGCAGCGATGCCAGCAGTGGGAAAAATCGGCAGCGCGACACCCCCGCTGGCTTGCTGTCGTGCCCGCGGGGGGGCTGCCTTCGGCCCGGCAGCGGCAGCGATGCCAGCATGGGAAAAATCGGCAGCGCGGACAGCCCCGCTGGCTTGCTGTCGTGCCCGCGGGGGGCTGCCTTCGGGCCCGGGCAACTCGGCAGCGATGCCAGCAGTGGGAAAAATCGGCAGCGCGGACAGCCCCCGCTGGCTTGCTGTCGTGCCCGCGGGGGGGCTGCCTTCGGGCCCGGGGCAGCGGCAGCGATGCCAGCAGTGGGAAAAATCGGCAGCGCGGACAGCCCCCGCTGGCTTGCTGTCGTGCCCGCGGGGGGGCTGCCTTCGGGCCCGGGGCAGCGGCAGCGATGCCAGCAGTGGGAAAAATCGGCAGCGCGGACAGCCCCCGCTGGCTTGCTGTCGTGCCCGCGGGGGGCTGCCTTCGGGCCCGGGGCAGCGGCAGCGATGCCAGCAGTGGGAAAAATCGGCAGCGCGGACAGCCCCCGCTGGCTTGCTGTCGTGCCCGCGGGGGGGCTGCCTTCGGGCCCGGGGCAGCGGCAGCGATGCCCAGCAGTGGGAAAAATCGGCAGCGCGGACAGCCCCCGCTGGCTTGCTGTCGTGCCAGCGGGGGGCTGCCTGCGGGCCCGGAGCGGCAGCGATGCCAGCAGTGGGAAAAATCGACAGCGCGGACAGCCCCCGCTGGCTTGCTGTCGTGCCCGCGGGGGGGCTGCCTTCGGGCCCGGGGCAGCGGCAGCGATGCCAGCAGTGGGAAAAATCGGCAGCGCGGACAGCCCCCGCTGGCTTGCTGTCGTGCCCGCGGGGGGCTGCCTTCGGGCCCGGGCAGCGGCAGCTATGCCAGCAGTGGGAAAAAATTCGGCAGCGCGGACAGCCCCCGCTGGCTTGCTGTCGTGCCCGCGGGGGGGCTGCCTTCGGGCCCGGGGCAGCGGCAGCGATGCCAGCAGTGGGAAAAATCGGCAGCGCGGACAGCCCCCGCTGGCTTGCTGTCTTGCCCGCGGGGGGGCTGCCTTCGGGCCCGGGGCCCCTGCGCTCTTGCCTGCCCCCCGCGCCGGGAGAGGCTAGGCGCTGCTGGGGCCAGCCCGACGTCGCTGGCCGCGCATGCGCGCTGCCGGTTTTCTCGCTTCCCGCCAAGAAAACGTCGTGCTTTCCACATGAAACCAATCCAGTAAAATCAGCCATATTTTTGTGAGGCTGCCAGCCGAATTTGGGGTCATTCCGGGCCGGTTCCTATTTTTGCGTATTTCCTTGATTTTTAATGGTTGGAAAAATAAAAAAAAATACTTCCCGACCTCGAAAAAATCTGGGAAAATTTATAAAGTTGGATTGGATTTTTTCCAACATATGTGCAAAATTTCAGCTCAAAATACCAAGAAATGAATTTTTTAGAGGGGGGGTGACAGCTGGGACCTAGTAGTGTCTACCCCTGCCAGAGCTGCAATAACACTTATAGCTCTTTAGGGGGGTGCCCCCTGGCTGGCCATGGGGCGCGCTGGCTTGCGCCCATAGGCCTGCCGCGGGGGATTTGTGGGCTGCTCCTATGCTCGGACTAACGGGGGGGGCCTCATGGCCCGAAGTAACGCCGCCATCGATGACCCGTTTTCCGGCCGGCGACGACCCGATTCCGGCCACCGTCCCTGTGACCCGCTCCAAGCCGTTGGGCGCGTTGGGGCTGCTTATCCGCGGCTGCGGGCGCGCACGCACTCTGATTTGCCAGCGCTCGTGCCAACCAATAGGCAGCCCCAACGCGCCCAACGGCTTGGCGCGACGTCACGATTCCGGCCACCGTCCCTGTGACCCGCTCCAAGCCGTTGGGCGCGTTGGGGCTGCTTATTCCGCGGCTGCGGGCGCGCACGCACTCTGATTTGCCAGCGCTCGTGCCAACCAATAGGCAGCCCCAACGCGCCCAACGGCTTGGCGCGACGTCACGATTCCGGCCACCGTCCCTGTGACCCGCTCCAAGCCGTTGGGCGCGTTGGGGCTGCTTATCCGCGGCTGCGGGCGCGCACGCACTCTGATTTGCCAGCGCTCGTGCCAACCAATAGGCAGCCCCAACGCGCCAACGGCTTGGCGCGACGTCACGATTCCGGCCACCGTCCCTGTGACCCGCTCCAAGCCGTTGGGCGCGTTGGGGCTGCTTATCCGCGGCTGCGGGCGCGCACGCACTCTGATTTGCCAGCGCTCGTGCCAACCAATAGGCAGCCCCAACGCGCCCAACGGCTTGGCGCGACGTCACGATTCCGGCCACCGTCCCTGTGACCCGCTCCAAGCCGTTGGGCGCGTTGGGGCTGCTTATCCGCGGCTGCGGGCGCGCACGCACTCTGATTTGCCAGCGCTCGTGCCAACCAATAGGCAGCCCCAACGCGCCCAACGGCTTGGCGCGACGTCACGATTCCGGCCACCGTCCCCGGGACCCGCTCCAAGCCGTTGGGCGCGTTGGGGCTGCTT
>CM055351.1:1234510-1269999 GCA_029228515.1 Populus alba x Populus x berolinensis | reverse complement strand
AATAAAATTGAAATTGAATATTTTTATTTTTTCAAAAAGCTTGGCTTTGTGAAAATCCCCAAATCATTTTAGTATATAAAAAACTTAATAATTAATTCTAAAGCTTTAATGACTCTACTTGTCTTCGGTATATTAGTGTAAGTTAAAATTTATTGTAGCGGACTTGCATATGCGTGTTTGATGAATAATAATTTTAATAGAGGAAACAGCACGTGAGGGATGAACGTGATCCGGTGGTTGTAGCTGGAAGCAAGGAGAGGCCTAGCCGCTGGCGGTAGGAGCCGTGTTGAAGGAGAGTTGGACGGTTTGGATATTAGTTAATACGGTAAAACAGCTGTAGCTGTGTTGGTGATAGAAACTCTAACCAATGTGAACAGTGAATGTCGGCCATACTCAGGTTACTGCTGCTTGCACGTGCACTTGAAACGCCAGCTACCACCGTCATCGCTTTCTTGTGTAGACTAGAGTTTTTTTCGGTCCAGCCCCTGAAAGCAGGATAAGGGGAAAATGAATATTTTTGGGCAATGACCCCCATTTTGGCACCTTTTTTAATTTTTACACTTTTCATTTTTCCAGGTTTTGCGGCTGTCTTTGTAAAGGTTGTTGATTCTGGGTGTGTAATAAAATTTAAATTTAAGATAAAATTAACTTTGAAATAATGTAATTTTTAAATTTTAAATACAAATAAAAAATATTAGAAGTTTATTTGAGTGTTCCGATTAACTTGATTATTTCAAGTATACTTGGATGACTTCTTAAAATATAGATGGACAAAAAAAACAAACTCGAAGAGGACAATCATTTTATTTAAATATTGAGGCAAATAACTTATTGAATCGATTCATGTTCATAATATTATAAAATAATCTATGTTTATTTGAGGTTAACTCACCAAAAACTCATAACCCGATTTACGAGACTGTGTTAATTTCATTAAAAAATAAATTAAAATAAATTATGATAAATTTTAATTTATAATTAACCAATTGTTGAAGATGTTAAATAATAAAACTAAATAAAAAGTCAATTAAAAAATAAACAAGAAGAATTGGAGTCAACTAGGTTAACCCATCAAACTTGTGATAATAGTCATGAATTTGATCTAACCACAAAAAAACAAAACCACAATAAATTATGAAGTTCGATATTCAATAAATCAAGTGTTAAAAGATTGAGAGTAAAAATAAAAAAACTTTTTATTATTTTTTAAATTAAAAAAAATAGGTTATTTCTTCCATTTTATATAATTGAGAATAAAAATTAATACATCTTTTGTGAAATGATCTAATTTTTTATTAATTAATTAGATTATCTTAAAAGAGTGGAAAAAGAAAAAGGCTTTAGACATTCATTGTTCATTATCAAATTATATAAAAAAAAAATTTGAATATGAATGTAGCTAAATTATTTCTTAATGATAGAGAAAAGTTTATGCATGTCTAATTTTGATATTGTTCAATTTATATTTTATTAAAATTAATTATTGAAAATAATTTTTGTTAAGAAAATATGTTTACTATAAATTTGAATCCATAAGTTTGATATTTTTAGTTTGTGATTTTTTTTTAAGCAGCATTTTTTCTCAAATTTATAACAAGTTTTTTTAAAAGTTAAAAAGTTATTGCTAGATGACCATATTTATATTTTTTTTTTAAAAAAAACTGAAATTAATTTATAAGAGTCATACCAAATATTATTTTTTATTTCCACCTAATTCTTAAATGCATAAATCTTAAATTTAAACAAACAAAGCGAATAGATATAAAAATATTGTTATGAAGCATTAGCCAATCTGGCAGACAATTGAGTGCAATAAAAAATAAGTTTATCTTATGTAATAAAAAAAGGATTAAGTATAACTTCCTTTACGAGTTGAGTTTTGCACTGTTCAAAGCTCTACCAGTTATCTTCTTTCGTATTATTATAGATGGGGTTTTATGTAAATATTTTATATATTCCAATTAGGCCCCCTCAAAATATATATTTTTTCCAGCGATTTAGTTCTAATTTAAGTGACCAATTAATTTTGATTTCTTATAAGAAGATGGGATTGAAAAAAAAAGGAACCAAAATGAAAAATAGCACCAACGTAGAGGGTTATGTCATAAGTTTTGTTAAAAAAGATTGCAATTTTGGTTCTTGAACTTTCTAAATCACACAACATTATACAATTTTAGTATCTCAATGTTTTTCCTATTCAATTTTGGTGTTAAAAATTTATTTTTGTTATCTTTTAGTCTATTTTGAGAGAAGAGTGAGAGAAAGTGCAGAATTCTAATGATAATAGAGAAAGAGTGTCGGTTATCACCGATTTTTGGGCTATCAAAATGAACGTTATTTATTTGCATATTTTATTTCTAAGTTTATTTAATTCACATGTTTTTATAAAATTTTATTAAATATTAGATTTTTTATATTATAGAAATATATTGAAAAAATTTGTATATATAATTATTTTATATTAAAATAAAAATATAAAACCCACAGCACGGTCACATGAACAAATAATGTGGTTAAAGGAATCTCAAGACTCAAGTGTGATAGAGATTGCATGCAGGTTTTGATCATGTTAGGTTGTGTGTGTGTGTGTTATGTTTTATTGTCGACTCAAGTGATGCTTGCTTGTTTGATAGAGATGTGCATGGAGGACTCCGTTATTGTGTGGACACCTATGTTTTTATCCTTTCCAAGCTTTTCTAAACTATTCAAAAAGTCCTCGCTGGGCTGTTGTTTGTTTGTATTTTGTAATCACAGTTCAGACAATTGTGCCTTTGGAATTCTTGCTTTTTTGTTTCGAAAAGTCTTTCTCTTCGGTAGGATAGTACTTGTAATCTCGCCACGTGTTAATTGGTTATTGCACCTTTCCCTTCGCTAATATTCTCTAAAAATGGATAATTTTATAGGTTTAATGGAAATTGTGGAATTTGAGTTTAGAAATCATCATAGATTGTTATAGTGATGAAATTCATATGAGTTAGACTTGGTAATAGAAAAAGGTTTGCCTCGTTGGTTTTCATTCATATAGTATGCTTAAATAGTATAGCCCATATATTCCTTATTATAGTTAAGCTATCAGCTTAAATAGTATGCTTTGCTATACTTTGCTTTGGACCCAATCAGTATTCCATTAATTTATATATTATTTGACACAATAATTAAGAAGTTATTGAAACTGAACCTGTGTAGGGCCAAATAAAATTGCACCTATAGCATACTTGCTCGACCTAAAATTTATATATGCATATAATTAATAACATTATATTATAATGTAGTAATTTTTGTGTTTTTATTATGATATATAAATCCATGCATGTTATTCTGAATGATAATGGAATGGCTTGATTAGAAGAAGAGGATTGAGTAATGCAATCCTTTCTTTAATGGTCTTTATCACGTAATTAAAAGAGTCTAACATATGTATTTATAGATCTCATACGAAAGAAAAATGCAACCTAAAAATTTTAAGGGAAGGGCTTTAAAATCATTACCGAGACAGGGATTGAAAGAACGAGAATTGAATGCGCAGGAAAAGTCTATTAGGGCTGGTTGGAGATATAAACGAACTTGTACAAATTTTAGAGATTATGGACTTCTCCTAGACAATATGCAAGGAGCATGGACCATCAGAATTCGATCATTTGTGATTGTGGGTCAAAGGACGGTTCTAGAAGAAACTGAGTCGGCACTGAAAAGGTGGGACGGTCGAGATGCATACAATTGGGGTGGAGCAGGACACGGAGGGGCCTCCTCCATGGATTTGCGGCGCCTACAGAATCTTGGACTGATTTTTCTCGTAGAGATTGTGATGGGGTTTGTCTTGCACTTGCATTGACAGGTTCACATAAATCACACCGAGTGCAGAATTTTGCGAACCTTTTTTTTTTCATTCTTGGCTAGCTAGTGGTGGCAGAGGCTTAGTGCTCAGCTGCTTGTCTGGTGACAAAGGAAAATATGAAAATGATACATGTGGAATGTATATCGTATAAGAACTAGAAATCGATCCAAATGGTGGAGCCTGTCTTGAAAAGGGGAAATTATGTTCTTTATTGAGGATGTGAGATTTTTTCAAAAAGTTGAATAATTTGATATGAGATAGTATGATCAAGTCATGGTTTTGTGAATTTAAATGATACAAGATTGCATTTATGCTGCTCATTGAAGCTAAAAGGATTTTTCTGTTGGTGGCTGAACACCAATTTCATCCAATCACATAATTTTTAAGCCCAAGATGGTGGAAAAACTTTGGCAAAAAAAAAAAGGAGAATTAATTTTTAAAAATTAATTGTATTTTTTCTCTTCCAACCTAAAAATTATACAACTATACCATACATCTAAAACAAAATTGTCTTTTACTTGCTCTTTATTTTATCCTCTGTTCTTTGTAAGTGTAAGGTATTTTTCAATGGACATTGTTATTTTTTAAATTCACTAACTTTTTTTTTTTTCCTTACTTATGTTTCCATATGATGTTTTGTGATATTTTATGTCTTGGTGTTTTCCTTTCCCTTCATTTCTTGATAATTTAAGGTGTTTAAAGAAATTTCAAAATTGAATTAGAGATCGGTTCTTGTAAATGAGGGATCCTTTCAATTTATAGTATTAAAATAATTTAGAGAAATTAAGAGGGCTACTTACTAAAATAAGAACAAAAAAAAAATGTAATGGGCTCTTTTCAAATTCTTGCAAAATAAATTCCATTTTGTCTATAATTTTTCTGTTGCCCATTTTTAATCCCTTAAGTTCATTATGAATTTATAATTTGATCATAAACTCTATTTGTTGCAAGTCTCAATCTTGGAGTTTTGAAAATTTAAAAGAGTGAAAGTAGTTCATTTGTGAATATGAAGGAGGGAGAGAGGAAAACTCCAGGTTAATTAAATAGTTAACAAATAATAAAAAAAATAAATCAATCTTTATGGAAATGGAATTCCTTTTTATAAGAGGAATTAATATTTAAGTGTTTTTAATACATTAATTTTGTCCGTTAAAAATAAATCGATGCTTGGAAAAAGTGTTTTTTTTTTTTCTATTTAATTTTTGAGATTTTGACTTATTTAAGGGTGTTTTGTGATATAAAAACTAAAAAATAACCTGATTTGTTTAGGTGCATATGGTGTTTCTTATTTATTTTTAGGATAAAAAAATAAAACAATATGATTTGAAATGAGTTTTTAGGAATTTTTTAAACTATTTTTCAATGGTCTGAATCTTTACCAATTAACAACATATTGTTTTAAGCTAAATTATTATATGTTGTTTGTTTATTTTTTAAAATAAAATTAGGTTAAGATAACATGGTATCCTGTGCTTATTAAACTAGAAAAAAAAAATAAAAATAAAAAACATATGAAGGTCATACACACAGGTCTTAACCTTCCAAGTCCATGCAATTATAGGCTTCTTTGTATTAGGCTAGGCATTGTAAGTCCAACCATACAAACTAAGGTTGTGTGACCTTTTTTTATATAGTCCTTTGGTTCTTTTATTGATTTTTGTTCTTAAATTTTAATTATGATTCATTTAAAAATATATATTCTCAAATTTTATTTAAAATATTATTTCCAGTAAATTTTCATTTAATTTTTCCTTTGTTTTCATATAAGATTTTATTGTTTTTCTTTATATAGTATTAACATTTATTTCTTTGAAGATGATTATTCAAAGAAATTTTTCTAAATTTATATTTTTATTATAAATATTTTACAATTAATTTTCTTATATTAATTCTTTTCTTTTAGATTGAATATTAATATTGAGACCTCTTTAAAAAATTAACATGCTAGTAATAAAAAATAGTTTGGTAAAAAAATGTATTTATAAGAGAATAATAATTTGTTCATAAGATATATATCTTTAAAAAAAAAATCATAAAATCTTTCGTATAAATATCTATATTGATTGTAAAAAGAACTAAATACAAATAGATTGTGAAAATTATGGGCGGAGGTATATATCTAGTATTGTACTAAAATATATTGGCAATACCACTGTTCATTGGGCTATACAAATATCATTTTGGTAAAACTAGAATTTTTTATATTTTCATATTTTATCCCTATAGTGTTAGGTGGCATTTCATTTTGTTATCTTCATTTTTTCATAATGGTTCTTGTTCTTTTACGGTTTATCATATTTTAATTTCGAAAACTTCATTTGTTTTGTTTTTTTGTTTTTTATATCCTTATAGGTTGATGTGAGGGGTTAAAAAGACTTTAGAAAAGGAAAGGAAAGGGAAAAGCTTTTGATTGATCAAGTTTTGTCCAAAATATATATTGATTCATGTCCTTAACAAGTTCACCTAGGAGAATAAGAAGTTTAATAATTATGATGTTGGTCCTTTAATCATGTGGGGATATATTAAGTTGGAGTCCAAAAATAAAATAAAAAAATTAATTTGATTTTGATGGTTCTAGACTAATTGAATATTGTTTTTTGAATTTATTGATGACAATAGGGTTCTTGATATTTCCTATTATATGTTTTAGGTGAAAACAAGCTGAACATTGAGGTTTGGGGGGTTCAATAAGCAAGGCATATGCACGATGATTTTTTCTTTGAAACCTAATGTTAAGGTTCTGTCCTTGCATATCCAGTCGAGCTTGGCTCTTTTTTTTAAATGACCCCTTCAACCTCTTAATTGTTTTTTATTTTAGAATTATTTTCTTTAAAAATAAAATTACTCAAATAATATTTAATAAGTTATCTGATTAATGTTATCGTTTTCGAATAAGATAGGAGATTTTGACGGTAATATTAAAACTTATTTTTATGAATAATTATATATGAAGTGTTTTTAATAAAGGTTTATCATTGGACAAGGATAAACTATTTACTTTTTTATATTGTTAATTATTATATAAATTTATCAAATTATTTATTCTTTTATTTTTTTTCATTACATTCACTTAAACATTATAAGATATAGAGAGAGACTTGATTTTTTTTTATCATTTGAAACTTGTTTTTCAAATCATGATATGTTTTTATTTTAAAAGTTAATTTTTCTGGAAATATAAAAAAATATTTTCTTAAAAAAAAAAAAGAAATACATGTAAACAATGGCTTTTAATTAAAGAGATAACTTCTTTGTCTTATTGGAATTTAAATTATTGTGAATGTTTTTTATATAATAAATTATTTTTAATTGAATTTGTTTTTATTCAAAAAATTCATGTTCCTAATAAAAATGAAGGACATGTTTTGTTAAGAATAAAAAAAAATGAATATAAAAAGAGAATTTTGTGTATTAAATAAGTTATATATTTCTTCCAGAATTTAAATCATTATTTTTTTATGTAATATATATTTATATTTAAATGAAATTATTCATGTGGACGTTTAATATTATATAATAATCATAATCAATTTTGAAGCTTGCCAAAAGGGGTAAATTTAATTTGTAAATATATTGAAATAGTTAGTTAGTTGATATATTTTTGGACTAATATGAATAATTTTTGGACTTCAAGTTATTTATTATTTGATTGGAAATACGACTGAAAAAATAAGTACGTTCTTTTTATACTTTTTTGTTTACACGAGAGGTTAAATACAATATTAGTTTATTGGTTTGTGCTTTGCAACGGGATCAATATCAATTTTTCTTTAAAATGTAAAAAAATTATTAAGAAACAATGGAGAATGTTTTTATCACTGTTATTAAACTTAATAAATTGAGTTAATTTTTAAATCTCCACGTAAACTTTTTTACCAGACTTTCGGTAATGCCTTGGATTCTAGCTATCATATCAGAACCATGATCCATGGGTCTAGCATACCAGACCCAAAACATCTTGGGTTTGCCAGCCATACCAGACCCATGTCTAGGTTTGATACTCATGTCAAAAACCAAACATCAGTTGTCATAATCAAATTAGCTTGGATCCTATTTTGATTGTTAGACGCTAAGTGATTGTGTGACATTTTCTTAGGGCTAAGCCTAACGTGAGTCAATCCCAGAAAAAAAAAAAAATTTAAGGTTTTTAATATTTTATTTGAAAAAAAATTAAGAAATAATCATTGTGGATTTAATTTTAAAAGATTATTTTCAAAAAGTGTTTTTTTTTTATCCAACATTGAAAAGATATTATTTTATCCTATTAAGTTGAAGAGTATTTAAACCAAAAATATTTTTTTTATCTCACATTAATGAGCTTCAAATCTTACATTGAAAATATAAAATATTCTTATTAATATTGTATATATTGAACTTTGATATGAGTTAGTAACCAACTAAAAAAGTTGGAAAAAAAAAAAAAAAATAAGGCACTCTAGCTAGGGGGGAAAACAGGTTTTGAAAATTAAAAAGGTATCTACCGGTTCTTAATAGGTCACACGAGTCGGGGTTTTGAATTGACATGATGAAAGTAGGGTTTTGATAACTATGCTTAAACAATAAAAAGCGAATCTTGAAAGCATAAATTACAACTTATTCCCTTTATCTGTTTGTTCAATTAAAACCAATTAAGTGATCCTTAAAAAATTTTTAATATATAGAATTTAGGTTATGTGCTCTAATTTTTTTTACCTTAGCACTTGGGCATAACTACCACGTCAAATCCATGTCCTTTTTTTTGTTTTTAATGCCTGACTCAATAAATTGTTTGCCAAACCATAAGGTTAAACTTGGGTTTGATATATCATGTCAGGGCCTCAAACATGGTTGCAAGTACTTGAGTTAATTGGGTCTGATATAGTTGTTCAAACCCAAACTTAAGGTGGTTGGGGCCTTGCCGTTATTGTTAGACTTAAAGTATTTTGGGTCTGGTATTGTTGTCACACACATCTCTAAAATTCACTCAAATGTTTTTTTATTAATCTCTATTTGTTTAGTAAAGAAATCTTCTACTAAATTGTACAAATTAAGATAGTCAAAAGGGAAATTAAGTCTTTTTACATATACAATATTTTTATTTTCCTTTGCAAACATAAATGTATCACACTTATCCATGAAAAGTTTTCAATAGCTTTTTTATGATCATATATTTCAAATTTTTTTTATTTTCTAATAGTGTTAATGTAGAATAAACTAATATTATAACAAATCTTCAACAATCAGTGATCATGCAACAACAACTCTCAAAATTTTAAAAAAAAGCATATAAATCTTAGATGAAAACATAAAATTTATCACTTAGAACTCTCATTTTCATCCACAATGTGCATACAAAAAAAAGAGAAGTTTATTTTTAAAGACTTTGTGTAAGTAAATAATCACTTAGAGTAGACTCCAATATTTTTTTTTTCATTACTTTTTCTTATTCAGAACTATGTATCCAAAATTTATAAAATTAAGGTTTGCTTCCACATAAAAAATAGTTTATAGTGTATAGTTGTACTGCATATGGAAATGAAAAATCCTAGCTTCAATGATTGGCTAGAGTATTAGTGTAGTGGTTAGAGTAGTTTGTTTTTGCAGTTCAAGTTGTGCTTTTAAAAAATTTTAAATTTTTTTAACCTCGTACGCTTGGATCTGGCATGGTTGTCAAGCTCAACCACTTGGATCTTAGACCCAAACGATCTTGGGTTTAATAATTATGTTTGATTTGAACAAACAAGAATCTAAAGACTAAGGAGTTTAGTTCTTTTGTTTTTGAAATGATAAATTAAGTTCTTTCGACTGTTGTAAAATACCAAATTTCAATTCTTGATCACCATTTTATTAAATAAAGAATAAAATAATCTAAAACTAAGAAGGTTTTTTTTCGTTCATTAGGTTGTACGGCCGGTGTGTCCTTCATACTTGAAGCAAGAGAAGCAAAGCAGGTTGATTGCGTGGATTTTATGTAGACTTCTTTTTCAGGTGTTGTAGGTGCCGAGGGGCAATTAGGATAGTAGATGAGAAATCGGCTGGGCTGCGGGGAAGAGGGGGGATACGAAAAACCAGGGGGAAGGAATGTTTCTCCATATCAACCTTGTTCTAGTTTTGTAGCTTTCTAAAGATAAAATTATTTCCGTTATTTATATGAGAGATTAGTGTATCACAAAGGGTCCCTCCAGCCTCTATCTGAACCCTAGCTAGTTTGCTAGTTGCTAAATTTTTTAACTAGCGGATTTGTTTATATTCCTTGATCTCTCCCTTTTGTCTTGTTTCTTCTATCCATTTCTTTTTCGTTTTCTCTTGTTTTTCATTTTTACGAGTGTAACCGATTTGCATTTTAGATCTAGATTTCTATATGTGTCCGAATTATCCTGTTGCTGTTTTGTCATTAGGTTTGTTTTTTTTTTTTTTTTTTGTTTTTTTTTTTTTTTTAATATTGGAGACCAATTATTTTTTAAAAAATATTTTTTAATATACTTTAAGAAAAATATTAGATTGATATTGTAGTTAATTTTATGTATTCATATATTATATTATTTTTAAAATTTTATTTTTTTATTATCTACACATTAAAACGGATTTGAGCCATACAAATAAACTAGTTTTAAAATAAAAAAATATATTTTTTTTTTTATAAAAGCATAGCCTAGTTCAGTGATGTAAGTAGTGTTTTATTTTGTGTTATTAGTAATAATTGTGTTTTTAAAAATATTTTTTTAATGTGGATATTTTTAATTTTAAAAGTAATAGTACTAATATTTTTTTATTTTATTTTATTTTTTTCTAATTTAATATATTAAGAATAATTTATTAAAAAAATATAGAACAAATATAATTAAGAATAAAGGTTATTTGCTCCTTATTTGATGGGGGATTGTATTTGTAATGGAAGTATTCTCGTGTTAGTTGAATATAAGGAGAGATTTGACCGTTTTTTATGACTTTGATTGACTGAAATTGTTACATCAATCGAGATCTTGACAAGCACAGGTCTGCGTCTCTCATTGATAATGTGATGGTGTTTTGGCTTCGTGGAATGTGCAGAAAAAAGAGTCTCATTCTATTTATACAATCCACTTGATAATTGAATTACTCAACATTTCGAAATCAGTGTTTTTCAGTTGTTTTTTTTTTTTCTTTTTTTTACTGTTTATTAAAGCAATTACAGACGACTTTGAAATTAAAATGAAAACTATGAATGATATGGTTGTTCCTGTATTAAAAAAAAAAAAACTTGATAGGTATTGTAACTTGAAGATAGAAGTTGTTTATTTATATATGATATATATTAAACATTATAATAAATGGTTAATGGATATTAAAATGATTCCGTTCAGATTTTTTTGGGTTTCGGCACTAAGGAATGTCAAGGCTTGCCAATGAACCTGGACACTAAGATTTAGAGCAGTGTTCTATTATACCTTTGGGCACTAGGGTTAGACCCACTCAATCTCTGACAGACTCGCTTGGTCTAGATCTGTGTAAACATCTCGTGCCATGGGTTTTGATCATCAGCATATAGTTGTTTAGGACCCCATGCATAATATATCAGTGTTTATTATTATAAACAAATCATTATAAAAATCTAATTTTAATATTTTAGATTTAAAAATTCAAATATTTATATTCGTTCTATTAGATAAATAATTTATTAATTTATGTTTATGTAATTTTGTTAGTCATTTAATGAGAAATTATATTTTATGTTATTTTTTAGTATGATTATTATTGTTTTTGTTGTTGTTATTGTTGTATTATTATTATTGTTGATGATAATGATGTCGTTGTTGTTTTAATTATTGAAGTATAACATTAGATTCATGCATGAGTAACAAACTTAGGTTAGATTGTGAGGTAAATCATAATTAATTTACTAAACGGATAATTAAAATAAGTATAAATAAATTTTTATAAACTAAATAAAATCTATCTACAAAAATATAATTTTTAACGTTTTTAGATCTTTATAAAATTTACATATTATATCATTTCTCATTGAAATAGTTCGCATTTAGTTGGTATTATTTGATGAATTTGTTAGTTTTGTCTTCAATAGAAATTGTTTTAATTTTCCTGGTTGTTTGACTTTATATAGGTTTTTGTTTTAAAAAATTTTTTTTATTTAAAAATATATTAAAATAATATTTTTTTTTATTATTTATTTTTAAATTTATTTTTAGAATATTAGAATATTATTAAAATAATTTGAAAGAAATAAAAAAAATAAATTTGTAAAGTAAAGAAACAAATTAAAAAAAAAAAATTTGTCTTAGTTTAGACCTCAGCCAAGACCTCACATTTATAGTAAATATTTATTCTGTTTTTACATGTTTTGTTAATTAAATTATATTAATATATAAATGAAAATAAGTTATTATTTATAAATATTTAAACATATCTATATCCATAGATTCTTATAAGTTTCAAATTTTACTCTTCACAATCAAATCTTTATAAGCTTTTATCTTTAATAGCAGGTATTATTTTTTACCCAAAGAGTCTTGGGTCTGGCATGGCTGTGAGGGACTTAAGACCTCAAAAGACTTGGGTATCTGGCTAGGTGAGCAGAACTCATAGAGACTTGGGTCAGGCAGGAGGGAGATGGGCTAAGACCCAAATAACTTAGGTGAGGCGCACCTTACCGTGACACTAGAAGGTCTTCTTGAAGGAAAGTAATTAAATATTATTATTATGTATTATTAATTTTTTTAAAAAAAACTCATTACTTATTAGATTGTAAGAAGAATATCATCGAAATGTTGTGATTTGAAGGGATAAAATTAAAAACTATAATATCTTGGGGTCATGTATGTTTAATTTTATTATATAATATTATTATTTTCATTTATTGTTTGTTATTATTATTATAATTATTAGAATATTTTTTTAAGAAAAATATTATTTCACCTATTAAAAAAAAAATCAGGTAAGATTTAATTTGAAGGCTTATAATTACAAATTATAAGTTATGGTTTTATGTATGATTATTATTAACATTTCTTTTAAAAAACATTATTACTATTGATAAGAAAAAGTATAGATTTGATTTGGGAAGGATAAAATAAAAAAATTTAGTGATATTATTATTATGTATTATTATTATTATTTGGATTTGGAGAAAGGGTAAAATTAAGAGAAAATTGTATTATTATTATTATTATTTATTTAAATTTTGAAAAAACATTTATTACTATTGAAGAAAAACTGTAGTTATTTTGATGTTGAAGGGTATTATATAATTAAAAAATTATTATTTATTATTAATTTTTCTTAAAAAAATATTATTACTATTGAAGAAAAATAATTAGATTTAATTTAAAAAGGGTATAATTAAAAAAAATCTTAGTATTTTAGTTGAGGATATATCATTTTCTTATTGGTTGTTATTGTGTGTTATTATTATTGGGAATTTGAAAAAAACAATTAATTATTTATTATTTAAGAAAAAATCCTATGGGGAATTTGAATTTGAGAAAATTTAAAAAAAACTATACGAAACTTGGAACTGTGACATGTTTTAATATTATTATTTTTATTATTAGTGAATGCAAGGCCAAACCGTAAGCAATTCTGGGTCTGGCTAGAGTCAGTTCCAAACTTAAAAGTCAACCTTGGGTCTAGGAGAACAGCTCGGAGACCAAAGATTACTTGGGCTCGTAGAAGGTTGAGATTCAAGTTAGTTCTTGGGTTTGTCATTGTACCGTAAGATCCAAGTTTTGTTTTTAAACTATTTTTTATATATATTAGTTTTTTATAAAAATTATTTATTAGTTGGGGCTTTGTTGCAGGGGGGAATGCGGGCCAATATCACTAGTTTACTACCTAGAAAATGTATCCTGTTCTTCTTATTTGTCTTAGTTTTTTTTTGCACACCATAGTAGATAGTGATATAATTTATATATTGGTTTATATCATAAAAAATTCACTATCTTTTATCAAGGAGGAAAAAAGAGATTAAAAAAACAAATATAAATCTTGAATAGGTGGAAATCACTGGTATGACGTTTAAATTTTAGAGCACTATAAAACATTCTTATTTTGAATATATCTTTATTATTAGTAACAAGAAAGCTAAATGGTTATAGAAAATCATTGTAGATAAAGAGAAAGTTTTTTTTTATTGTGGATTGTAATAGTAATTTACGACTTATTAATTTTTTATCTTTTCGCAAAATATTTTTTTTTTGGCTTTTTTTTTCTTCCCTAGCTAATGGGTGGCATCCGGTTTTGTCATTAAAGAGACGCTGTGAGGTGTGGACGCTTCTCGATGACCTCAAAAATATGGTCATCCGCCATCTTACTTGTTTATGCGCCCAACTAAGCAATTTTTTCATAGCTATTGGTGACTGGCGTCGTGCCCCCCATATTTAAAGAAATGGGATGGATGTTTAGACTTTTAAATAATCGAAATATATTACCACCAGTGATTGATTGTCTGTGGGGGGTGGTTTTTTTTTTCTTTTTTCTTTCTCTAACAATTTTAAGAACCGGTGACAATTTAACTGGTCATCTTGTAGTATTATTGGTTTTGTCGAAAATTAGAAACATTTAATTTTATACCACAAGTGGTTATGGGATTCACAAGTGCGACACAGACTATAATCTTTACGCCATAACGCGACTCAGTACGTAGATCGGTCTGTTTGGAAATGTTTGATATTTGGACTAATCATATAGAGGGAAAGTGCATCATTTCATTCCGGGGCAGTTCCCCAGTCACAATACAACGTGGGTAGCCTAACGTGATTTATTGTTTCCTGAGGCTGACAGAGAATAAATAAAGCATCCATTAAGGAGTCGCCAGAGTTCCGCATTGCTCATAAGGAAACTAAATAGTTCTAGTGAGGCGAATCAAGGATTTAGACAATCTGCGCTGCTCGTGAATTCCCTGAGAACGGGTTGTATCGAAGACAAGTGTCTTCCTTACAGACAATGGTTTCTCTCTGTGAGTAGGAGTTTGCGTATTTTCTCCTTGTTCCATGCAGTCAATAGAGGTTTGTTCCCTTTCGGAATATGAGGTAGGAACACATTGCAAACGATGTATAGACAAGAGAAGTGTGTTTTAGTTTTGTGTATGATAGCTGATATTTTAGGACAGGTAGTTTTATTATTTTTGGATGTTCTCGTTCGGTTATTATCCGACAATCCTCAATCTCCTATATAATGTCTCAAACGCGGTGAAGTGAAACTCTCGGGTTATACAAGAATTGTTTGGTTTTGTCGCGCGCAAGAAATCGCCACGTATAGGGAAGCTCGGAAATCGGCCCCTCGAAAATAAGCTTGTTCACTCTTTTGGAGTCGGGAAATAAAATCGGAAATATTTAACTAGCAGAATTCTAAATGCCAAAGGAAAGCTATAGTCCTTATTGGAAACTTGCGGATTTCTAGAAAGAGGAAATAACCAAAGAAAAAAATACTAGTAATCAAACAGGTACTGGAAAAATTCATATCTTTATGAATTTTTTCGTTCTACTGACTCTATAGATCTCCATCTTTTCTTTCCGGGAAGATACCTAGTAACATAGCATTGAAAAGATGGCACCTTAACTTTGGATAAGTGAATTTAATTGGATTAGAAGTGTACAGCTCTCCAGCTCATCATTTGTTCTTGGCCAGCTAAGGTATAGCTGGTTTCACATCACTAATCCAAGAAATGAATACCCTTGGGTTCAGACGCAACCACCAAAGTTTGGACTTCGTGGGATGAGACTACACATGGGGTTCCAAAATACAAGATGCTTCCAGGTTGTTTGGGGGTTCGTTCATCTGGCAGGCTGTTAAAGGGTATAAGCCGCATATGGTGATGTTATTACGGAGGTCCATAAGTTTGGTTATTGAGTGTAGAACTTTGTTGTTTGGGCCAAGCCCTCTTTACTAAATTCACTGAACTAAGGCATGCAGATTCCTGGGAATTGATTCTACACTCGAAACACCGGAAAAATCGTATGATACGAAAATGTGGCCAGGACACTGCGAGATCTGCAGTTGCTGTAGGAGGTTACTTGGGTTCTCGTAAGGCGCAAAACCACATGTCGTCTGAGGAGCAAAAGTTCTCTAATGTCATGCACAGAAAAGAAAAATAATAAACATTAAAATTATTTACGAAATATTTAGTATTTTGTTAAGAGACTGAGATTTAAAGTATTGTTTAAAAATTTGATTACTAGAAAAAATTTGATTTGTCTTCAAGACTTTGGAATAATTTTTTAAGACAGAATTATCACAAACAAAAGAAAAAAACCGTCCAATTGTCCAGGCCTTCTCATTGTAATCCATACAGAAATCTATTAAGTATAGGAAAATCTCATAAATTTCTATTTATGACGGGATTGCTAATGACTCTAAAAAATGCTGAGTTTTTATTTTGTGGAGTTTTGAGTTTAGTTTTTCTAGATTTAAGCAGAGTGCAATCACTAAAAAATAACTAAACAGAAAGTATAATTAAAACTATTTATAGGGAAAATTTGTAAAACCCTATAAATTGATAAAAATAGTATCATTTTGTCCAAATATAAAATATATATATTTAATTCAGGATTGAAGTTTTAGAAAATTAACTCAATCAAGTCCTTTGATTTGTCTAGATCTAGAAATATAATCTATGTATTAATTATATTATTAAGTCCTTAATTTTTAAAATATATTTTAATCAAGTTATACTATGTAAGTTAAAAATCATCCTAGTTTAATTTCTGAATATAATGATTCTTAATGTTTGACCCATTAAAATTCCTAATAGAATTGGCTCACAAATATAAACTTGATATTTCCTTAATTAAATAAAACTAATTAAACTACAATCTATTTAATTTATTATCTAATTCAGAATAATTTGATTTAATTTCTATTAATTGAGAAATCAAGGTGCATACTTCTAACTACGTATCCATTATATCCCAAAATTATTTTAGAGAGAAAATTATGTTAGTGGTTGACATAAGACTTTTCGCAGTGATTCGATTTCTCAAGTTTGTAATTAATATCATTTCATTCAATAATGTTCTATATCTTATTTATTAAAGCATAGAGTATGCTTTGCCAGGGGTAAATCATGTTTATTCGTCTATATAATAGTCATTGGTTCATTTGAAATATGAGATTTAAAACTTTATTCAAATATTCATTCCACCTTGGCATAAGTATGTCTCAGTCGCAATACTATTTTTGAATAGATGAAAAATAATTTTCTCTTATTCACCTATTATTGATTAATCCTCTATTTAGAATCACTAACATACCTTCATATAGCCTATGTTTATATACCTAATATTTCGCCCCTCGTTACCTTAATTTAAGGAATAACATGTTATAGGATCAAATACGCATAACACTCTTTATAGAAGATAAGCTTAAGTGATTTTAAGCCTTAAGAATTCACGTACACAAACCGTCACGTGTGATTTCTGTTCCATAGTATGAACTCAGAGGCGATGATCTCTCTATATAGAATTGTCTCACAACGTGAAAAGTTGTGAGTTCGCAAGTGATACCTTGTTTTATGACAGGGAACACCTACATGATTAGTTATTAGAGTTCCTTTATACTTCTCAAGCTTATTTTCGCAGAACAATTGTGTGTTCATTTCATTAAGGAAATGAACCATTAGTATGTATCAGAGAGATCTCTACGAAAGGTTTTCTAATAAATGTCTAGCATTTGAAGAGGAGTGTATCGACTAGAAAATATTTTGGAAAATAATATTTTGATGTCAATAGAAATCTTATATTTATAATATATATTTTTATTAATTTGTCTTTGTAGAAACATTTTTGGTCTTCGTTGGACTTCATCCTTTACTCTATGTTCGTAAATAGTATATTAGATTTATTAAATATAATATTATATAAATATTTAAAGATTAATTAAGTCCGTTATTAATAATAATATTATGGTTTTTACATTAATATACTAATTATCATGTATAACCAACTGTTACTTGACTACGTTAGCATAATTTGTAAACTAAAAACCAACTCCCACCCAATAAGCACTAAATCATACTTACTCAAATGTAGACATTAATGCTTTCTACATGGGATAGTTCTTGGTAAGAGGATTTCTAGATTGTCTTCGGTGGGATGCTTTTATTTCTTACAATCTTTCATTTCATTACATTTTTTTCAAATCAAATACAATTTCTTTTCTTAAGTACTTATTCTGGAATTTATTAATTAAGAAATTGGTTTCATTTACCTTTTTACAATAGCTTTTATTGTTATCACAATTAATTAAGGGCAATCAGGTAAGTGGATCAAATCAGAATGAATAGGGGTGAAAACCAAGATCTAGTGTTCACTGAGGAGGAAACTTCTTGATCCAAATCATCTTCTCTTATTTCATCAAACATAGAGGTATTCTTTACACTTTTATTATATACGTATTATATGAGATTAGTTGTGTTCTCTTGTTTCGAAAAACTCTTTTAAGACTCAAAACATCTATCATTTAGAGTAAAACATATATGATTGATTGGTGTGTTAGGCTCACTTTTTTCAAACATTTTCTTTGAAAAATTAAATCTTATTTTCAAACATATTTTTGAATTTCTAGTTTATTCTTCGTTCATTGCATGGATCCTATAACCAAAGTATAGGAATTACCATTTCCATAAGTTATCTCTCAATTTGGTCTTAAAATACATGTCTTTGAAGGAAGGGTAGTATCACATGTCAAATTAGTATAAGTAATTTAATCTTAGATTCTTTCGATGCTAAGCTATTTTTAACATCTAGTCTAGGGATGATAGCATTATATTGAGGACAATCATACGTAGAACCTTCCAAGATCCTCTATAGATTTTCTAGTATCCAAATATTATAGGTTGTGTTCTCGTCAATTTCTTTTAAAGAGTAAACGCCTCTTGGTACAACCTAAAACTTTACTGATGGTTAAAGTAAAGATATATTGTTTGCTTATACAATAATTTATTATCTACATATTTAATAATTATGAAAATAATAACAAATACGTCTCATTAACTCATTCTGTAAGCACGGGGTTTATCCTCATAAATATATTTTTTTATAGAAGATTCAAACTTTTTTATTCTGAAATTAGACGCTCCATCAAAATTTGAATATTTACTAGTTCCTCAATATCTTGCAGAGATAAATAGTTTGTATATTGCTTTTCATGTTGTTCCTTTTCTCCTATAGGAAAAGGATCAACTTAGATCCATTGAGTTTATATCCTTTCAGGTGGATCAAAACTAAGTTTCTCATGAAACTTGGTTCAAGTTACATTGGAAGTTTAATAGCTTTTAATTCATTTCTCTTACGAATAAATTATCATTACGTATCGTTACTTCATATGTTAAGCTCTCATCATATTATAAGCATCATACCATTCACAAACTTAGTTCCATAAAAAAGGTCCAACTTTATCCCACTAAAAACCATACAAAAACTTTCTTGATGCATATGCATAGGCAAGCATTTAAGATTTACTATAAGCTCTAAATTAACTAACTAAAATCCCAAACCTAGTGTAACATGCCTAGAAATGTTGATTCTTTTTTATTTCTTTTAGTTGGTACCAACATTTACAAAAAATTATTGACTGGCAAAGGCTACTGTCAGGACAACTATCATGCTGCATATCAGACCTTTGTCCTCTCTCTATGGGGGTTGGATATATGAGGAAAATCTTTTGTACTAGGGTCCCGTTAATGACTATTCCCTAGAAACCCAAATAACAGCAACTATTCTGGCTATTCAGCATATTGTTCTGGTGAATGGACAGGAAAGAAACATACGCGCCATGCACAACCATAAATGGAGATAGTGACATAAAAAATCCCAAAATGTGAGCATGCATGTGAATTTCATCAATATAGTGGGAAAAAAAAGTTAAGGGGATTCTATCAGATTACCAGACAATAGAAAAAGCGCTTCAAGGCAACACAATAAACGTGAAAGGATAATAAACAATGTGACTAGATGCCTCGAAATGTTATAAAAAAATTAGAGAATTCTCCTGCTTTCAATTCCTGGGGATCTTGTCTACGCCCCCCCGAACAGATGCTCCCACTACCACAGGCTAGCGTTTGGGTCATTCTTCTTGTTTCTTTTTCAATAAGGTCGTCCTGTTTACTATCTTATCCACTTTCTCAGTCGTTGGCCTTATCGTGCATCTTTGTTCGTCCATCAAGTACTAGTACGGGTATCCCCTGACTTTGAATTGTCAAATAGCATCAATGGGAACCTTAGTCATGAAGTTGACTTTGCAAATAATTGAGCAAGCCTATTAAACCCAGCAGTACAGAGGCAAGCATAAGCACTTGCTTACATCAACCTTTTGTGGGAAGTTTCTGTATTGATCCAGGTAGCGCTGAAAATCTTGATTGTGATCGAGTTAAGGGGGGACATTAAAAGCTTCAGTAAAGAGCGGTATCCCAGACATGATAAGCCATGCTACTGGGAGCAAAGTACGCAGCATAAGACGCAACCTTTATGGCACACAGGGAAAACACCGACAATGACCACATAAAATTAATTGAGCAGAGACACACCAAAAAATAGTTAATCCCAAATAAATTAATTGTCCAAAGATTCTTCTTCACCATGGACACCCAGAAAAAAATATTACAGATGATACGATATAATAGTCACAACAAAGGAGCTCGCATCGGGATATATTTAAAGGCAAAAAAGCATGAAGGTCTGCGCAAAAAAATGAAAACCATGATGAGACCCGTCAGAATTAGGTGGTATGAAGTTAAATAAATTGAGTAAAGAAAGGCTCAGTTGCATTCTTTAAAGCAATGTGAAGAATTGCGCTATAATCTCCAGCTCGGAACCAAGAAAGCCAAAACATTAATGGTCGCATTGAAGTAAGATGGCCACGTTGGGGGTTGATCGTTTCACTGACACTAGCAAATGATTGGTATATACTTGCTCGCATAAGTTCTGTCCATTATACTATGAAAAATAAAAAATGGGGCATAATGAATGTCAGAAATTGATTGGGAATTACCAGTCACTAAAAAACGCTATAATAGGGCTTATAAATGTCGCTTTCAAGTAAGAGCACTAAACAAAAAAGGTCTAATAAATGTCTACAATGTAACGAGCTTTGAAGACAATGGACTAATTAATTAATATAACCGAGATAGTATGTACATAGGGATTGCTGAATTGGTGTGACATGTTTCAAAGGAAAAGATGGGACTAATTAATTAATATAACCGAGATATGTCTATGTCATAGGGATTGCTGGAATGTTGTGACATGTTTCAGAAAGGAAGACAGGGGGAGAGAGAACTGGCTGTGATGAGGATATTGATAGGGTCTGCTTCATTTGAAGCAGTGCAGATGAAGCGCACGATGAAGGACTCAAGCAACCTTCCAACCTAAAAGATTAGGTCGGGTGTTCAGATCAGATGATTTTGCGACCAACCCAGGGTTTTGATTGTATCCTTGAATGGACAACACGCTCAAAATCTTTGGATTTCCCTTGGACTGCATTCAATCCAGATAGTCACTGTAGTAAGAAGTCATAGCGGTGAATTATGAACTAGGTACCTTACGGAGTGAAGAGCAGAAGCTCAAACTTCATTCCACCGTCCATCCCTTTGTTGGGCTGGAAAGGCTATCCAGGTGCCACTAGAAACAGCTACCATAACACAACAAAACAACCCTGTTATCATAAATATTGAAGCCTGTGTATCAGTTTCATGTTTCTATCACAACACATAAAATAAAATATGTACGGAAATTATTTCATTTAAACACATACCAAAAACATCCATTCTTTTACATGCCATTCAAGTATTATGGGGAAAAACAGATTGTCAGGGCATGCTCACAGGCTCCCACAGATACAACAGACCATAACGATCGATATCTTCAACTAACATTCTTGAATAGAGAATCCCTTTTGGGACATACATGATATTACAAGAGCGCACACATCTCATGGATGATAATTGAAAACCTTGCAGAAGTAAAAATTAGTACCAGGAGAAGTGAATAACTCGCGAAAGAATTGCAGATACAGAACTGCCTGTATTGTTTTTTACTCATGCTATAAGAGGGCCCTATCTGGAAACCCAAAGGTAAGCATACAATAAGGGCGACCTGTTTGGTTATGTATAAAAGTTACTCATGATTAATACATTTATTTATTGCCGTGTTGGGCTTATCCGTCTAAAAAACCCTTAAAAAGCATGCTAGACCTCTCAGATACCAAACAGCTTTGAATGGCTAATAAAAAATCTTTGTATTATTAAATAGTAGTCTTCACAACTGGACAAACTTATTAGAAGCCACATTGGTTCTCTAACTTGAAACGGGAAAGGACAGCAATGGGACAGCCATCCGCAGTAAAGTGATTGTTAATTGCGAATTAAATTTTTAACAATTTTTCAAGAGATCACATATCTAAGGCAAGAACAATTTCAATTTTTTCTCACTTCAAGATGAACAAATAATCAGATTCAAGAAATTTATAAAAACATTGTGTCTTGATGAATTATGTGTTATAATAACTCACAAAAATGAAGCAAAATGTTCTGACATCATTACAGCATCAAAACCAACAACAGGCACCAATGCTACTAATAGTGTTCCCAAGACCACCTGCATTGAAAAGTACATATCAACAAAAACCAAGAAATTTCTTTTGTGTAGAGATGACTACTGCAAGTCTGCAATGTCTAACCAAGGAAAAGTTTTATAAAAATGTATCAATCAAACTAGTCATCCATTGACAGGTAACAGATATCAAAAGTAAAGGTATGTTCTTTAAAAATTGTCCCCAAGCCCATGACTTGTACCTAAGACATCAAAGTAAGATAACAAAAAAAATTACTCGCCCATTGACAAGGTAGCAGACATAAAGAACAAAAGTGTGTTCTTTAAATATTGTTCCCAAGCCCCTGGCATGTAGTTAATACGTCAAGGTGAAAAAAAAAAAGTTGCATGCGTTAATTGTGGTTCAACAGAGATTAGATGATTTCACATCCATGGTGCCCTATGAGTAAAACAAGAGAAGGGTAATAAAACCTATGCCAAACAAGCACACCCGAGCCCCAAGGAAAAGGAAAGCGATACAAAATGCCACTGTATTACAGTGATAAATGTAAAGTGAAGAGGTTATCATTTTATCCATGCACATGAAAAGGTTCAGAATTAGTTATCAGTAGTATAAAAACATATCGATGAAAGGTGAGGCTGACAGCCATAATCTACACTCACCCAGACCTACTAAGTATCCTAATATGTAGTCATAAGTCTTAACTCCAGATTATGTATTCTCACTTCATTAATGATTGAAGAAAAAACGTGTATGTAAACAGTTTTCTTCTTGTCCAAAGACAAGCAATGTTAGCATGCAATCTTCAATTATTGTGATAAACTATTGATTGTCTATTTTCCTTTCACTATGATACACAATCTTATTGAGCATTATAGGCACTTACAAGCGGAGCATATGCAATATACAGTCAAGAAGAGTAGTGACCAGTCACAATGCACAAAAGCACATGCATTGGAATAAGATTAATAATAAGCATGTACCCTACCCGTGAACAAACCAGAAAGACAAAGCAACATAACAATAAACATAAATATCATAAGGAATAATAAGATGCCAGGAAATATTATCCCAAAGCGTACCATGTAAAAGCATGCCAAGGTGTTTAAAGTGGCGTAAAGGAGGGATCCTGTATTCAATGTCTGCACATGATATAAAATCTATATCAGCAACGAATACAATGTGAAATATAAAACACCACAGAACCAACAACCAATCTATGGGATACAAGTTTACGAAGTAAAAATATAAAATGGTACATTAGATCTGATTTGTCCTTGAATTAACAGTTTTGAGAAGAATGTGTGGAATTTTGTTTTCTCTAATTGACATCAGAATCCTAAACCTTTATATAAAGATAGAAAGTGAAGATGAGAGCAAATATAGCTACAGCTTCATTGTCATAGCTACCAGCCACAGATCGAGATATATATGACGGGACCTGTGTACGAGAGCAAATAATCTAGCAGTTAGGATTTTGGGTTCAACATGTTTATACATTCTGAAGGACTACAACTTAGTACAGAAGCCTTACAACAATAATATCTTATATAGAGGGCCAACCCAACTATACAGACTTTAAAGCATGCGTTAAAAGTTGAACATTTTTCTTTCAAATTTGTCAAACGTTGTATCCTCTAAAAAAAACAACAATAACATTTTTATTTACAATGATCTCCATTCATCAACTGATCAGAATACAAAAGACAAAACAAAAAAGACAAAGGGAATTGTGAACCAGGCATACCAATTGGAAGAAGACATACAAATTATTAGAAACTAGGTGAAATAGTTTTTTATAATATTGCGACAAACTCATATCAAAAAGTAATGCCTCATTGCTGCTGTTCAAAAAATATAGATACAATACAAGGAAACCATAAAGTTATGAATACCTGTTATATAATTTACCATGGCCAAAAGAATAGCTGCTGTCAGTCCTGCACCAGTACCCTTAACTTCCTATTAAGATAAACAATTGAATGTCATCAGCAAAACCAGCTACAATCTACATCAGTAGAGACAAGAATTGAGTCACTATACAAACCTTGGTCAAAAGTAAGTCGCCCATGAAGCAAATGCAGAGAAAATTGGTGCAGTGAATACACAAACAGACTCGATAGACAATGGAAAGTTCAAGGAATTCAATAACATGACACCGGAGAGTAATGACTCAAAAAATTAGACAATATAGGACTCAGTAATACATGCCATTGCAAATGTTAATAATTCACGGAAACTGCAAACAGCAACAAGCACAGAAAAGTAGCATTGCAAATTTACGCCAGAAACTAATGAATGTATTTCTTATGATTACCTACAAGGTACTCACCACCAAAGTGTGCCTGCTGTCAAGGTCACCCCAGGGTAAACAGTTCCATCAATCACACGACCAAGAGGATACCTTAAGTGAAATATACAAAAACAGGCAATTTAAGTTCCCATACAAAAAACCTAGCAAAAAGAACAGCTAACCAACAACTTTCCAGCGTGAGAATTATCTGCGCTTACCAGGTTCAATCATCAAACCAACTCCGAAAGTCATAAACCCCATTTTTTTTTCTTTGTCAAAAACCTTAAAACACACAACACTTTAAATTTCTAATACTCTGTACAAATTTGGAATAAAAAAATAAAAGAAAGGATTTCAAGGAACTATCGTGAGGAAAATCGAACCGGGGTGGACTCTGTAATAGGAAATACGGATCGAACTCTGTGAATAGCAACTCTCATACTTTATAGACATGAAAATCAATCCACACAGTTTACAAAACTGCATAACATGCTATCAATAAAACTCACATATTTCTACTATTCTTCCTATTATTTCCTATTAGCTTTTTTTTTAACTATAATAATATAATTATAAAAATGGATCAAATCTTACAATCAGAAATATTTCCTGGACAGGCCAGGCCATTGTCAAAAATTCTTCGCTTTAGTTTCAGAAGGAGAAAAAGAAATATTTTTTTCTTTTTTTAAGGCATAAAGAAAAAATCTCATATCTTTTACCTTCTTTGCTTTCCAAATGGTAAAAGACAGCGAATTCAAATTTAAAAAGTCGATCAATAAACAAGTTTTTAATTGAAATTTTCCTCTACTTCATCAGAAACCAAACGAGCGGGCCCCGGGGTGGTGGTGTGGTGGGGTAAACACAAAATTATACCAGAAATGGCAATTATAAAGATCGGTTCTAGAAGCAGAGGTCTAGAGGAGTGAAACGACAGAGAAAAGTGCGAATCGAGAAAGCCAGAACTCCATTCAAGAGGAGAAATGAAAGAAAGAGCAGAGAGCACATTGCCAAACGCATTTCGCAGCGTTCCTGCTGTCGTCTCTCTCGAGCTCCTCCGCGACCACCATTATTATTATTTGTGTGCCTTTGTATAACGGAGGGGGTTTTTTGTCTTCTTTAGGTCGTGTTCTAGTAGAAAGAGAAGACGCCTGTGAGTTTTGCGATTTGATTTGAGTAGAAGAGGAGGGTATTGTTGAAGCAAAACGACTCCTGTGGAAAGAGCAGCTGATTTGCGATTCGAGAACGCCAGCAGAACTCCAATCATGAGGAAGAATGACGAAAGAGAGCACTTTGCCATAAGCATTTCGCAGCGTTCCTGCTGTCGCTCTCTCTCGAGCTGCTCTCCGCCGCGCCATTTAATTATATATTTGTATGCCTTTGTAACGGAAGTGGTTTTTTTGTTCTTTTAGGTCGTCTTAGTAGAAAGAGAAGAAGCCTTTGAGTTTGCGTTTGATTTGAGTAGAAGAGGGAGGGAGACAGTGAAGCTATGACTCCTGTGAAAGAGCAGCTGATTTGCGCGAGCTCGCCATCGGTGCCCTCATCCCCAAACTATCAAATTACAAATATAGGTCATTTATTTGACTATTTATTTGACATATTTGTCCCTGACGTATATAAGTGGTAAGATTGTATTGGTTCATCTCCGACGTAGTCATCATCGTGGCTCTTATTGACTAGCCAGGTCTCGTGTCCGAGTCCTGACGGGATTCTGGAGCACCGGACCGAGTAAAACAAGCCCAATAAAAAAGACCCTTCATATTTCTTCTGGCTACTCTCTCAGCTTTCAAATTATCTGATCGTGTTTTTTATCACCAGCCGCTTCTCTCTCTCTCTCTCTCTCTCTCTCTCTCTCTCATATTTGTTGTCGAATCCCTAAATCATATCTCTATTTTTTGCAATATTTCTTCTTCTGGAGAAAAAGACTTCCGCAGAGACATATTCGAGTAAGTAGGTTGAATTTATCTTCCTTTTTTCCCCTGTTTAGGCTTATTAAGAATCTATTTTTATTTGATGAAGTTTATTCTTATTATTTTTGTTTATATTAAATTAGTTCTTAATTAAGATTTGATTACGTAGGTGAACTGATTGATTTCTTTCTACTTTTTTTAATGGGACGATTCTTAGGGTTAGAGGTTTAGGGTTTTATCTTACTCTACGGAGGCTGCAATTATCATGGCGCGGCTTTAAAGGAATTACTGCCTCCGGTTTAAATCCACTACCCCACAACTTATCTATGATCATTCCAATGATTCCCGTGGTTCAAAGCAGAGGTTTAGTTCATCTGAGGCTGAAACAATCTGCTTTCTGCTGCAATTAAGCATAACCCCCGTACCCTCCTTACTTGCAGCTTTAAGGGTATTTTGTTTCCCGGAAAAGTTGAAGATTTTGGTTGATGGGGGTGCATTTCCTGAGATTCATGTTGACTCAATACCCGCTTGATATGGGTAAGTTAGGAGTAAATCTGCAAAACCTGGTTCGAAGATTTTGGGCGTTGGACTGTTGATGCCTCATGGAAATGTTGCTTATGGATGCAATTGTTGAAACAGGAATGAGAATGCCAAGAAGATTGTGTTATTCGCAACATAAGGATTTGATGTCCAAAACTGTTGAAGAGTGAGGAAGAGGGAGAATGATGGTGAGGATGAGGGTAATGGGTTGAGAGGAATTGCAGAGAAAGAGCGAGATTTGAGTGGAGACCACACTGGAAACAAAAAAGGCTGCGCTTGAAAAAATATGTGAATGGTCAGGTTGAGCGCAGCTCAAGCCAAAGGAATGTGCCCAAACAATCTTCGGATTCAAAGTGAATATTAAGTTATAAGCCCTTCTCAGCAGTCAGCATCGTTTAACTCTGGTTGCCAAAGCGAGGATTATTAGAACTGGTGTGGAGGAAATGCCTGTGGACCCACATTGGAGCCACCCTAAGTTCAAGGCAATATAAGAGGGTTCCTAAGGCTTCGGGTATCACCACACTGTGCCGGGTTTATAGCAACCTCGCTCCGCCTCGACCTGTGACATGTGAAAGATCAGCAGGATTGGAAAATCCCGCCTCTTGTATCTCGAAATTTGGAAGAATCCTAAGGGTTTACACAATTCCTCTATGATAAGCGTCTGGCTTGCTGATGGAAGAGGCCCTGCAGGATGGTTTAGATTAATGATAATTTTTGCTAAGCTAGTCAGAGGCCCCTTTATGTTGCCGTAGCAGAAGGCTAGAGAAGCTGTTGCTTATGAGACTCCAAGGTTCCAAATAGGAGATGATGGATGAAGGAGAATGAAAGGAAAGAGCAGGAGTTTACGGGCATTAGCTCAGAAAGCACGTTCTGAGGAGAACCGGTGCAGCACCCCCTACCTTCTGCTCCCAGTTTCATTAGAGAGTCGGGTGCAAATGGTATGATGTTTTAAATTGGAGAGGGAGACAATATGAACATCGGTGAAAGGAAAGGGAGAGGGATGCCCCAAAGGAGACAAGGGAAAAGAGAGGGAAAGAGAGGCTGCGGCGTGAGAAAATTCGTTGAGGAGCGCCGTCGGAGGAAAGGGAGAGAGAAAGAAGGACTGGAAGCAAAAGATGCTGCAATGGGTAAGAGGAGCAAGATCACAAAGAGATAGAGATCGTGACATCAGTGAGAAGGTTGCTCTTGGGGTTATGGCCTCTACTGGAGCTGGAAATAGGCAGGAGAAAGAAGTTGCAAATATGATCAAAAGGTTGTTCAACCAAAGAGAAAGGAATGGGAATTCTGGTTTTGCTGCTGATGAATCAATACAACGTGTACGACAAAGGCCTTTTCACAGCTCAGCCCACACTTTCAACTCTATATCAGCCAAAGAAGAATGCGGGGATGCTGATATGTATGGAGGTGCAGTTGAATGAGCAAATAGATAAGATAATGAAGACGGAACAGATTCCCAAACCTGACCAAGGAATTTGCTGGTACTGTTACACAGAGGACAGGCCCACGGGACAGGCCAGTTGAGTTTTGAGTTTGCGAGAAGGCATGAAGAAAGAAGAAGCTGATCCATTTGGTCTGGCATCAGTTTTTGACTGAAGTGAAAGAAGGGTAAGGAAAGCCCATGGACAAAGTTGGTGTCTTGGTGGCACAATGAGAAGCTTGTAGTGGAGGGATCTTCAACACGAGATGGCTCATGATGGAGGCATCATGGTAGAACTCATATTGGATTTGTGAGGGGGCGATAGGTGTCTTGCTTTGTAGTTCTATTTAAGTTGACATGCTTGTGTGAACACATGGATTGTATTCCCTTTGTTTTCCCAACCGTTTTTCAATGATGTAATGTATTTTTTAAGCTTCTTTTTAGTTGATTTGCCACCCCTGATGTAGCTTCTGCCGACTGTACTACTATGTTTAAAAGTTTCTCCAGGATTTGTAAAATAATTCCATCCCTCTCATGGGTGTGCTCTTAGTGGGTCCGCACAAGAGCTATTCATTTGTTTGCTGTGGTCTTTCTAGGTTTGCCCTATTTTCGGTTTTTTAATCGAAGTGCCCTCTGACCATTCGTTTTTTTTCTACTTGGTCATTTTGGAACAATCTATCAGCATGCAGATACACGAATTATTTGGCTGTGACTAGACTGTACTTTTTAAGAAGTGTTTATTAATCGACAGCTCCTTGACAGGGTGAAGCATAATAATTGCATGTGAACCGTATATCTCGCCACTGCGAGTCTATTTCCGAAGTGATGTGGAAAAAGCTAGCGAAGTTCCTGCAGATGACTTGCAGCTCACCTAAGAAGAAACTGTAACAGCCACTTGGGAATGGATTTGACAAGTTGGTTGCAATTCATTGTGCGATAAAACGTGTCTGCGAGATGTTTATTGATATTTTTACATCATTAACCAGACATCAAAAAGCTCCAACAGCTTTGTTTTTGACAGCGAGAGATCTTTTTAAGAGCGAGCTGCACCCACTTCAAATTGAGTTAAAATCCTTGTTTTTATTGGTTTGATTTCTTTTCGTTTGTAGCTTTCACCAGTTAATTCAGGTCTTCACGAGACCATAGACACTGCTCGTTTGTATAGTGGACAAACCAACCCAGCAATTTATAAACCTCAAGCAGAGGGTGCAGGCATGGGATAAATCAGGTTAATTATTTCTTGACTTCACAAGGACAATAACTCCATCCCATTACAATCAGAAGCATTGGAGGTTCATGGTTATGTTTTGGCTTTTGTTGTGTTTCGTATTTCCGGTTTGTTTCCCTCTTGCCCTCTTTTTCTTCTTCTTTGTTTGATTCATTTATCTCGGGTCTCAGGAGAGTGGCAATTGATTATGGTGCAACAAGTTAAAGAAATCATAAATTTGAAAGCAGCTGTTTTGCTTTTATATTGGGGAGCATTTTCTAATCTGATAGTTTTGTTTACTGTAAATCTGTAGTTTATCTTTTTGCGTGGAACCTAAATCTTTCAAATGATAGGAATATGGTGCTTGGTTTGTGTTGTTGTCTTCCTTATTTGCTTGTATATAACGTATCTCTTCTTCAGAAGGTAAGATGTTGTTTGATAATTAAAAAATGGTTTTTTTTTATAATTCAGTATTTTATATCTTCAAATATTTTTTTGTTTTGAATATAGCCTTTAAAAGTACCATTAATCATTATATTTGGGTTTTTTAAGCCTTAATGTATAATGAGTTTTAGTAAATTATCGATCCAATATGACTTTAATTCAATAATAGACCTTTGTTCAAGACATTGTAAATCATGCAACGTTGCCAAACTTATCTCCTCTAGGGTTTGACATGCATTCACAATTAATTAATCTTGAAGATCCATGCTAAAATCATAAGATTATATCTTATAATTATTAACATGATTTATTCATGTAAAAAATATTCATTTGTCTACATCCATTGAATGTATGAAAGGTTTTTTTTCAAGGATTTACCATATTTTCATCTCCATTTATGCTCAATGATTTTCCTTTGATTCCTCCACTTCAATAAATATAATTAGGTTCATGGAGTATAAATATCCCTTGAATCAACTAAAATAAAATGTTTATTTTTCTTTTATTTTCCAAAAATATATTTTCTCAATTCTTAGAGTGATAATCCTATAAAAACAAGAAAAGAAGAAAAAAACACTTTTATTTTTTGAATTTAAAAGGTCTCTAAATTCTTCAATAGGGATTAGTTTTGCATTGGACATCTATGGAATCGATTTTGTACTTCTTGGATCTAAGTTCTCTATTGGGAGTGCGGTCCAAAACAATGGTTGCTTAAAATATTCAAAATTTATTTTTGCTTTTAAAAATTATTTTTTATATATTTTAGGATCGTTTTGATAAGCTGATATTAAAAAATAATTTTGAAAAGAGCAAAAAGTACTTTGATAAAACAACCACAACAAATACTCTCAAAAACACTCTTTTTAATATATATTTATAGATATATATATATTTATATATATATTTTAACATATGAACATTTTGATTATAAACTACTACATACACCTGAATAACCTAATTCCATATCATACTAGTACATTGTCATTAAAATGCGCTTTGCAGCGGTGGTGTAGTCAGATATCATTTTTTAAAATGTAAAAAAAAAATATTAAGATTATCAAAGAATGTTTTCAAGCACCTTGGGTCTGTTAGCCATGATTAATTTTTTTTTTTTTTAATTTTTGTATTTATAAAAAAACATTTACTCCTCACTATCTTAGTTGTCTATCTTCCTTTAAATAAAATTGATCATAAATGAAATCATATTTTAATATTTTTATTTTTTATATATAAAAAAACATTTAAAACTTATCCTTGAAAGTATCCAAAATAGAATTTCTTAATTAATTTTTTTGTTATAAGTTTTTTTATATATTTTATAAAAACTTGAAGTATTCTAAATAAAAAATCTTAATTTATATTTTGAATGTTTTTTTTATATATTTTTATAAAAAAAAAAAACTTTTAAAATATCCTTGAAGTATCTTAAATAAAAATCCAAATTCAGAAATTATTTAAAAAATATAATCATTAAAATTTGATAAATAATTATTTTACTTCAAATACTTATAGAATAAATTTAAATCTTTATTATTTTTAATTATATGTTACTTATTTGCTACTTGTCTTAAGGTTGTTTTTACTATTTTAAACAAAAATTAATAGTATCAAATTTATTTTTTTGGTTGTTGTTTAGAGCATAGATTAGTTGTTCATGTTTCAACTCTTTCCATGATTCCAAAAACTAATTTAATTTTATTATTTAATTTATATAATCATGTGGCACAATAATTCAATTATGTCCCTAGTTTTTTAATTAAGAGCAATTATAAACTATATTATGTGTTTTAAAAATTACATAAATCAATTATTATTTTGATTATAAAAGGTTAATATGATAATATATTCAAATTTATTCATTTATAAATAATTATAAGACAATTTGGCTACTAGCTGGGGTTTGACAATGTAAGCACCAAACAAAAAAAAAAAATAAGCTTAAAGCAACTCTACCGGCGCTGTCGCGATTTCTGGATCAGCAAATAGCAAAGTTTTTGGCTACCGATTTCTGAATCAGCACGACATAGTTTGGGGGCTTCCTGCTTTCAGAATCAGGCAAAACGACATTGTTTTGCTGTTGATTTCTGAATCGACTGGTTGACAATTTTTGCTGCTAATTTCTGGAATCGGGGGGACAACGACACAATACTTGGCTGTTGATTTCAAAATTGTCAGCAGCATCTAAAGATTTTGGCTGCAGATTTCTGAATCAGCAACGACGCACTCTATGGTTGCTGATTTCTTAATTCAACAGCAACACTGTCAAACCTAACAAAATTATTGTTGGACCAGCCCTTATTCTATGTGCAGAGAATGAGAATGGAAACCAACCCAAGGATAACCCAAATGGGGGGGATACGGACAATCTTAGTCCAGCATCCAAAACACCCCCTTTGCATTTATAAAAGGGGTATAAATGCCAATAAGGATAGAGATAAGGGGACAACTCTTTTCAAAAAACAGGCTGCATGTTCTTACCTTTCTTCCTCTCCTTAAAAAATCCTACCTACAACAGCTGCATGCACCAGCTTTGAACGTTGGAGAAGAAAGGAGAATTTTCAATGAAAAATGACTGAAGTGGTCAGAGCCATGGAAGGAGAAAGAGTTCAAGCCCCTTCCACATAACCGGGCAAGCAGCTTTGACTATTAACAACCACCCTCTTCACCAGCTGCATGTCCTCTGCATTGTGTGTTTGGAAAGAAGACAGAAAGCTAGGCAGTTATGTTGATGACTGAAAACCTGAGAGGAGAGCGGAGCGTGTGACAGACCTATTGTATAAACGGAGAGTGAATGAGAAGGAAAATCCAAGTATTGAGGAAAGAAACATGTCACCAAAACTTGCTCTAAGGTATGTCAAAAAAACATGAGGTAAGAGATGTATTTTTCCTTGGCTGGTTGCTTGCCTCACGATTTCAAAACAGGGAGGGGATTGAAAACCCCATATGTAGAAGGTTTAGTGTTCATGCACTCATAGTTTTGGAAATAATTAAATGGAAGATCTAAGGGGACAGGAGATGAAGAAATGTAGAAAGCAAAATCATGATCTTTGTTGAACACTTAAGGACATACTTGAACTAAAAAACAGAATCCATAATGGTGTTATTATATTGATTCTTGCATGTATGATAGAAGAACTTGTGTTAGAAAGGGTTTTATGTGACATTATTGTGGAGGTCATTGGAACATTATAGATCCTTGTTGAAACCAAAACTAGAACTCTATTTGTGTTAATGACATATATTTTTGTTTGTGTTTGATGTAAATTTGTATTTTAATAATATGTTTAAGATGATGTTACGTGCCAGAGTTAGGTTTAAGTTATATGCAGCGAATTTCTTTCGGCTGTTGTATTAAGTGGTCTATAGCCGAAATTTTGTTTTACTACCCAATCAAGTGCTCTTACAACAAATTAGTTTTCTCAGCCGATTTGTGTTAATCCGTAATGAAAGGAATTTTTCACTGTCGAATTATGTTGTTAGAACGAATTAAGTTTCGTTATAGAATGGTGTTGCCTGCCAGCAAAAACAGTTTTGTTGCCGAAGAATCATGTTGTCCGCAGTGAATTCATCTTTTGTTATTGAAATTGCATTGTCTAAAGTGAATTTTGTGAGATTTGCTAATCGAAAGTGCATGTTCTTGCAGGGAATTTCAAAATTCGCAGCCGTATTGTGTTGTTCTTGCGACGTTGAATTTGAGATTCAATTGTTGAAGTTGAATTTTGTGTAGCAATTTTTTGTTGAAATCGTGTTGTTTTGCAGCGAATTAACATTCACTGCCAGAATTGTGTGTGTTCTATTAGTGAATTTGGGATTCGCTGCCGAAGTTGAATTGTCTACAATGAATTTGCAAGTCGCTGTTTGAAAATGAGTTGTTTGTAAAGAATTAACATTTGCTGCGTTATTGTGCGTTCTACAGCGAATGTTGGGATTCGCTATCGAAGTTGTATAGTCTACGTTCGGAATTTTGAAATTCGCAGCGCCCGGAAATTGGAGTTGTTTATACCGGAATTAACATTCGATGCTGATTTATGTGTTCTGTACAAATTTGGGGTTCGCTACGAGAAGTTATATGGTCTGCAACGAATTTCTATTTTGCTATTGAAATTGACGTTGTTTTAAGTGAATTATCATTCCTTATCAAATTGTGCATGTTTCTACAGTGAATTTGGGATTCACTGCCGAAAAGTTGTATGGTCTGCAGCGAATTAATAGCCACTGACTAATTGTGTCTATTATAGCAAATTTGGGGTTCTTTGATCGACCGTTGTATGGTCTGTCACGAATTTCGAAATTCGTTGACGAAATTGGGAGTTGACGAATTATGTGTTCTACATTGGAAATTGTGATTTTATGCCGAAATTTTTTATTGTCTGTAAAGAATTTGTGATTGTGACTCGTGCTGATATGGAGTTATTTGCAGCGGAAATAGCTTTTGCTGTTGTAATTGTGGCGCCAACAGCAAACCAGTTTTTTGATGTCAAATTACGTAGCCTTGCTGGCATAACTAGTCTTTGTTATTCGAACTGGTCTAGTCTGTTTTAAGCGTCAGTCTGTTTTCCCTATCGAATTTCTACAATAGGCCTCCCAAGCATAACTGACTCAAATGCTTGCAAATTTTTATTATTTGATGGTATTTATATGTGAAAAACACTTGAATATGAACATTTGGATTCTTGAAATAAGTATGGTCGAATGAATGTGATTCTAAGGAAGCAATTAATAACAAAAATTGTGGCACTGAATGTCTTAGGTGATCGCTGTTGGAATCGACAAACTATTGACAAGGACAAGGGACAAAAACCGTATTCGGTGGATCTTTACAGGGTAGTGTTCCACCACCTCTATCATATGATTTGTTTATGTTTTGAAATGATTTACTTATGATGATATATTATTGAATCCTTGATGAAAGATGAAACAACAATGAATTGTCTTGATTGAATTCTTGATCATTATCGAAATGACTATGAATTGTTGATCGAGTTCTTGTAGAATGTTGAGATCGATGATGAAAACCATGAATGAATTGTTCTGCAAAATGACTTGTTTATGGTGGATTAATTATAGCGTTTCGTATGAATATTAAATGAACTATAAGATGTTGATTAGTGCTATTAATGAAAATAATTTGGGCTACTAAACGGAATGGTTATATGAGTATTACGAAGGATCTATTGTTGTAATTTTATTGAATGTAATTGTGATGAATTAGTTATTTATGAGTATTATAAAGGATTCTAATCTTGTATTTTATATAAACTTAATTATGATGACTGGTTGTATGAGTATTATGAAGTATCTACGGTTGTATTTTATTGAATGTAATT
>CM055351.1:1209414-1231800 GCA_029228515.1 Populus alba x Populus x berolinensis | reverse complement strand
CCAAAGCGTTTCGTCGTTTGCGAAGAAAGTATGATGTAGAACAAGTAGCAGAAGCATACATGCTCAAGAGGGATCACCCGAAATTCAAAGGCAACTGAATTTCGGCAACCGGGCATCGAAGTCGGAATGCCGCGAAACTCACCGAGTCAAAGCGTTTCGCGTTTGCGGAAAAAGTATGATGTAGAACAAGTAGCAGAAGCATACATGCTCAAGAGGGATCACCCGAAATTCAAAGGCAACTGAATTTCGGCAACCGGGGCATCGAAGTCGGAATGCCGCGAAACTCACCGAGTCAAAGCGTTTCGCCGTTTGCGGAAGAAGTCTGATGTAGAACAAGTAGCAGAAGCATACATGCTCAAGAGGGATCACCCGAAATTCAAAGGCAACTGAATTTCGGCAACCGGGCATCGAAGTCGGAATGCCGCGAAACTCACCGAGTCAAAGCGTTTCGCGTTTGCGGAAGAAAGTCTGATGTAGAACAAGTAGCAGAAGCATACATGCTCAAGAGGGATCACCCGAAATTCAAAGGCAACTGAATTTCGGCAACCGGGGCATCGAAGTCGGAATGCCGCGAAACTCACCGAGTCAAAGCGTTTCGCTTTTGCGGAAGAAAGTATGATGTAGAACAAGTAGCAGAAGCATACATGCTCAAGAGGGATCACCCGAAATTCAAAGGCAACTGAATTTCGGCAACCGGGCATCGAAGTCGGAATGCCGCGAAACTCACCGAGTCAAAGCGTTTCGCCGTTTGCGGAAGAAAGTATGATGTAGAACAAGTAGCAGAAGCATACATGCTCAAGAGGGATCACCCGAAATTCAAAGGCAACTGAATTTCGGCAACCGGGGCATCGAAGTCGGAATGCCGCGAAACTCACCGAGTCAAAGCGTTTCGCCGTTTGCGGAAGAAAGTGTGATGTAGAACAAGTAGCAGAAGCATACATGCTCAAGAGGGATCACCCGAAATTCAAAGGCAACTGAATTTCGGCAACCGGGGCATCGAAGTCGGAATGCCGCGAAACTCACCGAGTCAAAAGCGTTCTTTTGAAGAAAATGATGTAGAAAGAAGTAGAAGAAGCAAATGCTCAAGAGGATCACCCGAAATTCAAAGGCAATGAATTTCGGCAACCGTCGATAAGTCCGAAATCCCCCCAACGTCAAAGCGTTTCGCCGTTTGCGGAAGAAAGATGTAGAGAACAAGTAGCAGAAGCATACATGCTCAAGAGGGATCACCCGAAATTCAAAGGCAACTGAATTTCGGCAACCGGGGCATCGAAGTCGGAATGCCGCGAAACTCACCGAGTCAAAGCGTTTCGCCTTTGCGGAAGAAAGTATGATGTAGAACAAGTAGCAGAAGCATACATGCTCAAGAGGGATCACCCGAAATTCAAAGGCAACTGAATTTCGGCAACCGGGCATCGAAGTCGGAATGCCGCGAAACTCACCGAGTCAAAGCGTTTCGCGTTTGCGGAAGAAAGTCTGATGTAGAACAAGTAGCAGAAGCATACATGCTCAAGAGGGATCACCCGAAATTCAAAGGCAACTGAATTTCGGCAACCGGGCATCGAAGTCGGAATGCCGCGAAACTCACCGAGTCAAAGCGTTTCGCCGTTTGCGGAAGAAAGTATGATGTAGAACAAGTAGCAGAAGCATACATGCTCAAGAGGGATCACCCGAAATTCAAAGGCAACTGAATTTCGGCAACGGGGCATCGAAGTCGGAATGCTGCGAAACTCACCGAGTCAAAGCGTTTTGCCGTTTGCGGAAGAAAGTATGATGTAGAACAAGTAGCAGAAGCATACATGCTCAAGAGGGATCACCCCAAATTCAAAGGCAACTGAATTTCGGCAACCGGGGCATCGAAGTCGGAATGCCGCGAAACTCACCGAGTAAACGCGTTTCGCCGTTTTGCGGAAGAAAGTATGATGTAGAACAAGTAGCAGAAGCATACATGCTCAAGAGGGATCACCCGAAATGCAAAGGCAACTGCATTTCAGCAACCGGGGCATCGAAGTCGGAATGCCGCGAAACTCACCGAGTCAAAGCGTTTCGCCGTTTGCGGAAGAAAGTATGATGTAGAACAAGTAGCAGAAGCATACATGCTCAAGAGGGATCACCCGAAATTCAAAGGCAACTGAATTTCGGCAACCGGGGCATCGAAGTCGGAATGCCGCGAACTCACCGAGTCAAAGCGTTTCGCCGTTTGCGGAAGAAGTCTGATGTAGAACAAGTAGCAGAAGCATACATGCTCAAGAGGATCACCCGAAATTCAAAGGCAACTGAATTTCGGCAACCGGGCATCGAAGTCGGAATGCCGCGAAACTCACCGAGTCAAAGCGTTTCGCCGTTTGCGGAAGAAAGTTGATGTAGAACAAGTAGCAGAAGCATACATGCTCAAGAGGGATCACCCGAAATTCAAAGGCAACTGAATTTCGGCAACCGGGGCATCGAAGTCGGAATGCCGCGAAACTCACCGAGTCAAAGCGTTTCGCCGTTTGCGGAAGAAAGTCTGATGTAGAACAAGTAGCAGAAGCATACATGCTCAAGAGGGATCACCCCGAAATTCAAAGGCAACTGAATTTCGGCAACCGGGCATCGAAGTCGGAATGCCGCGAAACTCACCGAGTCAAAGCGTTTCGCCGTTTGCGGAAGAAAGTGTGATGTAGAACAAGTAGCAGAAGCATACATGCTCAAGAGGGATCACCCGAAATTCAAAGGCAACTGAATTTCGGCAACCGGGCATCGAAGTCGGAATGCCGCGAAACTCACCGAGTCAAAGCGTTTCGCCGTTTGCGGAAGAAAGTATGATGTAGAACAAGTAGCAGAAGCATACATGCTCAAGAGGGATCACCCGAAATTCAAAGGCAACTGAATTTCGGCAACCGGGGCATCGAAGTCGGAATGCCGCGAAACTCACCGAGTCAAAGCGTTTCGCCGTTTGCGGAAGAAAGTATGATGTAGAACAAGTAGCAGAAGCATACATGCTCAAGAGGGATCACCCGAAATTCAAAGGCAACTGAATTTCGGCAACCGGGGCATCGAAGTCGGAATGCCGCGAAACTCACCGAGTCAAAGCGTTTCGCCGTTTGCGGAAGAAAGTCTGATGTAGAACAAGTAGCAGAAGCATACATGCTCAAGAGGGATCACCCGAAATTCAAAGGCAACTGAATTTCGGCAACCGGGCATCGAAGTCGGAATGCCGCGAAACTCACCGAGTCAAAGCGTTTCGCCGTTTGCGGAAGAAAGTCTGATGTAGAACAAGTAGCAGAAGCATACATGCTCAAGAGGGATCACCCGAAATTCAAAGGCAACTGAATTTCGGCAACCGGGGCATCGAAGTCGGAATGCCGCGAAACTCACCGAGTCAAAGCGTTTCGCCGTTTGCGGAAGAAAGTCTGATGTAGAACAAGTAGCAGAAGCATACATGCTCAAGAGGGATCACCCGAAATTCAAAGGCAACTGAATTTCGGCAACCGGGCATCGAAGTCGGAATGCCGCGAAACTCACCGAGTCAAAGCGTTTCGCCGTTTGCGGAAGAAAGTCTGATGTAGAACAAGTAGCAGAAGCATACATGCTCAAGAGGGATCACCCGAAATTCAAAGGCAACTGAATTTCGGCAACCGGGGCATCGAAGTCGGAATGCCGCGAAACTCACCGAGTCAAAGCGTTTCGCCGTTTGCGGAAGAAGTCTGATGTAGAACAAGTAGCAGAAGCATACATGCTCAAGAGGGATCACCCGAAATTCAAAGGCAACTGAATTTCGGCAACCGGGGCATCGAAGTCGGAATGCCGCGAAACTCACCGAGTCAAAGCGTTTCGCCGTTTGCGGAAGAAGTCTGATGTAGAACAAGTAGCAGAAGCATACATGCTCAAGAGGGATCACCCGAAATTCAAAGGCAACTGAATTTCGGCAACCGGGGCATCGAAGTCGGAATGCCGCGAAACTCACCGAGTCAAAGCGTTTCGCCGTTTGCGGAAGAAAGTCTGATGTAGAACAAGTAGCAGAAGCATACATGCTCAAGAGGGATCACCCGAAATTCAAAGGCAACTGAATTTCGGCAACCGGGGCATCGAAGTCGGAATGCCGCGAAACTCACCGAGTCAAAGCGTTTCGCCGTTTGCGGAAGAAAGTCTGATGTAGAACAAGTAGCAGAAGCATACATGCTCAAGAGGGATCACCCGAAATTCAAAGGCAACTGAATTTCGGCAACCGGGGCATCGAAGTCGGAATGCCGCGAAACTCACCGAGTCAAAGCGTTTCGCCGTTTGCGGAAGAAAGTCTGATGTAGAACAAGTAGCAGAAGCATACATGCTCAAGAGGGATCACCCGAAATTCAAAGGCAACTGAATTTCGGCAACCGGGCATCGAAGTCGGAATGCCGCGAAACTCACCGAGTCAAAGCGTTTCGCCGTTTGCGGAAGAAAGTCTGATGTAGAACAAGTAGCAGAAGCATACATGCTCAAGAGGGATCACCCGAAATTCAAAGGCAACTGAATTTCGGCAACCGGGGCATCGAAGTCGGAATGCCGCGAAACTCACCGAGTCAAAGCGTTTCGCCGTTTGCGGAAGAAAGTCTGATGTAGAACAAGTAGCAGAAGCATACATGCTCAAGAGGGATCACCCGAAATTCAAAGGCAACTGAATTTCGGCAACCGGGCATCGAAGTCGGAATGCCGCGAAACTCACCGAGTCAAAGCGTTTCGCCGTTTGCGGAAGAAAGTCTGATGTAGAACAAGTAGCAGAAGCATACATGCTCAAGAGGGATCACCCGAAATTCAAAGGCAACTGAATTTCGGCAACCGGGGCATCGAAGTCGGAATGCCGCGAAACTCACCGAGTCAAAGCGTTTCGCCGTTTGCGGAAGAAAGTCTGATGTAGAACAAGTAGCAGAAGCATACATGCTCAAGAGGGATCACCCGAAATTCAAAGGCAACTGAATTTCGGCAACCGGGGCATCGAAGTCGGAATGCCGCGAAACTCACCGAGTCAAAGCGTTTCGCCGTTTGCGGAAGAAAGTCTGATGTAGAACAAGTAGCAGAAGCATACATGCTCAAGAGGGATCACCCGAAATTCAAAGGCAACTGAATTTCGGCAACCGGGCATCGAAGTCGGAATGCCGCGAAACTCACCGAGTCAAAGCGTTTCGCCGTTTGCGGAAGAAAGTCTGATGTAGAACAAGTAGCAGAAGCATACATGCTCAAGAGGGATCACCCGAAATTCAAAGGCAACTGAATTTCGGCAACCGGGCATCGAAGTCGGAATGCCGCGAAACTCACCGAGTCAAAGCGTTTCGCCGTTTGCGGAAGAAAGTCTGATGTAGAACAAGTAGCAGAAGCATACATGCTCAAGAGGGATCACCCGAAATTCAAAGGCAACTGAATTTCGGCAACCGGGGCATCGAAGTCGGAATGCCGCGAAACTCACCGAGTCAAAGCGTTTCGCCGTTTGCGGAAGAAAGTCTGATGTAGAACAAGTAGCAGAAGCATACATGCTCAAGAGGGATCACCCGAAATTCAAAGGCAACTGAATTTCGGCAACCGGGGCATCGAAGTCGGAATGCCGCGAAACTCACCGAGTCAAAGCGTTTCGCCGTTTGCGGAAGAAAGTCTGATGTAGAACAAGTAGCAGAAGCATACATGCTCAAGAGGGATCACCCGAAATTCAAAGGCAACTGAATTTCGGCAACCGGGGCATCGAAGTCGGAATGCCGCGAAACTCACCGAGTCAAAGCGTTTCGCCGTTTGCGGAAGAAAGTCTGATGTAGAACAAGTAGCAGAAGCATACATGCTCAAGAGGGATCACCCGAAATTCAAAGGCAACTGAATTTCGGCAACCGGGGCATCGAAGTCGGAATGCCGCGAAACTCACCGAGTCAAAGCGTTTCGCCGTTTGCGGAAGAAAGTCTGATGTAGAACAAGTAGCAGAAGCATACATGCTCAAGAGGGATCACCCGAAATTCAAAGGCAACTGAATTTCGGCAACCGGGCATCGAAGTCGGAATGCCGCGAAACTCACCGAGTCAAAGCGTTTCGCCGTTTGCGGAAGAAAGTCTGATGTAGAACAAGTAGCAGAAGCATACATGCTCAAGAGGGATCACCCGAAATTCAAAGGCAACTGAATTTCGGCAACCGGGCATCGAAGTCGGAATGCCGCGAAACTCACCGAGTCAAAGCGTTTCGCCGTTTGCGGAAGAAAGTCTGATGTAGAACAAGTAGCAGAAGCATACATGCTCAAGAGGGATCACCCGAAATTCAAAGGCAACTGAATTTCGGCAACCGGGCATCGAAGTCGGAATGCCGCGAAACTCACCGAGTCAAAGCGTTTCGCCGTTTGCGGAAGAAAGTCTGATGTAGAACAAGTAGCAGAAGCATACATGCTCAAGAGGGATCACCCGAAATTCAAAGGCAACTGAATTTCGGCAACCGGGGCATCGAAGTCGGAATGCCGCGAAACTCACCGAGTCAAAGCGTTTCGCCGTTTGCGGAAGAAAGTCTGATGTAGAACAAGTAGCAGAAGCATACATGCTCAAGAGGGATCACCCGAAATTCAAAGGCAACTGAATTTCGGCAACCGGGGCATCGAAGTCGGAATGCCGCGAAACTCACCGAGTCAAAGCGTTTCGCCGTTTGCGGAAGAAGTCTGATGTAGAACAAGTAGCAGAAGCATACATGCTCAAGAGGGATCACCCGAAATTCAAAGGCAACTGAATTTCGGCAACCGGGCATCGAAGTCGGAATGCCGCGAAACTCACCGAGTCAAAGCGTTTCGCCGTTTGCGGAAGAAAGTCTGATGTAGAACAAGTAGCAGAAGCATACATGCTCAAGAGGGATCACCCGAAATTCAAAGGCAACTGAATTTCGGCAACCGGGCATCGAAGTCGGAATGCCGCGAAACTCACCGAGTCAAAGCGTTTCGCCGTTTGCGAAAAAGTCTGATGTAGAACAAGTAGCAGAAGCATACATGCTCAAGAGGGATCACCCGAAATTCAAAGGCAACTGAATTTCGGCAACCGGGCATCGAAGTCGGAATGCCGCGAAACTCACCGAGTCAAAGCGTTTCGCCGTTTGCGGAAGAAAGTCTGATGTAGAACAAGTAGCAGAAGCATACATGCTCAAGAGGGATCACCCGAAATTCAAAGGCAACTGAATTTCGGCAACCGGGGCATCGAAGTCGGAATGCCGCGAAACTCACCGAGTCAAAGCGTTTCGCCGTTTGCGGAAGAAAGTCTGATGTAGAACAAGTAGCAGAAGCATACATGCTCAAGAGGGATCACCCGAAATTCAAAGGCAACTGAATTTCGGCAACCGGGCATCGAAGTCGGAATGCCGCGAAACTCACCGAGTCAAAGCGTTTCGCCGTTTGCGGAAGAAAGTCTGATGTAGAACAAGTAGCAGAAGCATACATGCTCAAGAGGGATCACCCGAAATTCAAAGGCAACTGAATTTCGGCAACCGGGCATCGAAGTCGGAATGCCGCGAAACTCACCGAGTCAAAGCGTTTCGCCGTTTGCGGAAGAAAGTGTGATGTAGAACAAGTAGCAGAAGCATACATGCTCAAGAGGGATCACCCGAAATTCAAAGGCAACTGAATTTCGGCAACCGGGGCATCGAAGTCGGAATGCCGCGAAACTCACCGAGTCAAAGCGTTTCGCCGTTTGCGGAAGAAAGTCTGATGTAGAACAAGTAGCAGAAGCATACATGCTCAAGAGGGATCACCCGAAATTCAAAGGCAACTGAATTTCGGCAACCGGGGCATCGAAGTCGGAATGCCGCGAAACTCACCGAGTCAAAGCGTTTCGCCGTTTGCGGAAGAAAGTCTGATGTAGAACAAGTAGCAGAAGCATACATGCTCAAGAGGATCACCCGAAATTCAAAGGCAACTGAATTTCGGCAACCGGCATCGAAGTCGGAATGCCGCGAAACTCACCGAGTCAAAGCGTTTCGCCGTTTGCGGAAGAAGTGTGATGTAGAACAAGTAGCAGAAGCATACATGCTCAAGAGGGATCACCCGAAATTCAAAGGCAACTGAATTTCGGCAACCGGGGCATCGAAGTCGGAATGCCGCGAAACTCACCGAGTCAAAGCGTTTCGCCGTTTGCGGAAGAAAGTCTGATGTAGAACAAGTAGCAGAAGCATACATGCTCAAGAGGGATCACCCGAAATTCAAAGGCAACTGAATTTCGGCAACCGGGCATCGAAGTCGGAATGCCGCGAAACTCACCGAGTCAAAGCGTTTCGCCGTTTGCGGAAGAAAGTCTGATGTAGAACAAGTAGCAGAAGCATACATGCTCAAGAGGGATCACCCGAAATTCAAAGGCAACTGAATTTCGGCAACCGGGGCATCGAAGTCGGAATGCCGCGAAACTCACCGAGTCAAAGCGTTTCGCCGTTTGCGGAAGAAAGTCTGATGTAGAACAAGTAGCAGAAGCATACATGCTCAAGAGGGATCACCCGAAATTCAAAGGCAACTGAATTTCGGCAACCGGGGCATCGAAGTCGGAATGCCGCGAAACTCACCGAGTCAAAGCGTTTCGCCGTTTGCGGAAGAAAGTCTGATGTAGAACAAGTAGCAGAAGCATACATGCTCAAGAGGGATCACCCGAAATTCAAAGGCAACTGAATTTCGGCAACCGGGCATCGAAGTCGGAATGCCGCGAAACTCACCGAGTCAAAGCGTTTCGCCGTTTGCGGAAGAAGTGTGATGTAGAACAAGTAGCAGAAGCATACATGCTCAAGAGGGATCACCCGAAATTCAAAGGCAACTGAATTTCGGCAACCGGGCATCGAAGTCGGAATGCCGCGAAACTCACCGAGTCAAAGCGTTTCGCCGTTTGCGGAAGAAAGTCTGATGTAGAACAAGTAGCAGAAGCATACATGCTCAAGAGGGATCACCCGAAATTCAAAGGCAACTGAATTTCGGCAACCGGGCATCGAAGTCGGAATGCCGCGAAACTCACCGAGTCAAAGCGTTTCGCCGTTTGCGGAAGAAAGTCTGATGTAGAACAAGTAGCAGAAGCATACATGCTCAAGAGGGATCACCCGAAATTCAAAGGCAACTGAATTTCGGCAACCGGGGCATCGAAGTCGGAATGCCGCGAAACTCACCGAGTCAAAGCGTTTCGCCGTTTGCGGAAGAAAGTCTGATGTAGAACAAGTAGCAGAAGCATACATGCTCAAGAGGGATCACCCGAAATTCAAAGGCAACTGAATTTCGGCAACCGGGGCATCGAAGTCGGAATGCCGCGAAACTCACCGAGTCAAAGCGTTTCGCCGTTTGCGGAAGAAGTCTGATGTAGAACAAGTAGCAGAAGCATACATGCTCAAGAGGGATCACCCGAAATTCAAAGGCAACTGAATTTCGGCAACCGGGGCATCGAAGTCGGAATGCCGCGAAACTCACCGAGTCAAAGCGTTTCGCCGTTTGCGGAAGAAAGTCTGATGTAGAACAAGTAGCAGAAGCATACATGCTCAAGAGGGATCACCCGAAATTCAAAGGCAACTGAATTTCGGCAACCGGGGCATCGAAGTCGGAATGCCGCGAAACTCACCGAGTCAAAGCGTTTCGCCGTTTGCGGAAGAAAGTCTGATGTAGAACAAGTAGCAGAAGCATACATGCTCAAGAGGGATCACCCGAAATTCAAAGGCAACTGAATTTCGGCAACCGGGCATCGAAGTCGGAATGCCGCGAAACTCACCGAGTCAAAGCGTTTCGCCGTTTGCGGAAGAAAGTCTGATGTAGAACAAGTAGCAGAAGCATACATGCTCAAGAGGGATCACCCGAAATTCAAAGGCAACTGAATTTCGGCAACCGGGGCATCGAAGTCGGAATGCCGCGAAACTCACCGAGTCAAAGCGTTTCGCCGTTTGCGGAAGAAAGTGATGTAGAACAAGTAGCAGAAGCATACATGCTCAAGAGGGATCACCCGAAATTCAAAGGCAACTGAATTTCGGCAACCGGGCATCGAAGTCGGAATGCCGCGAAACTCACCGAGTCAAAGCGTTTCGCCGTTTGCGGAAGAAGTCTGATGTAGAACAAGTAGCAGAAGCATACATGCTCAAGAGGGATCACCCGAAATTCAAAGGCAACTGAATTTCGGCAACCGGGCATCGAAGTCGGAATGCCGCGAAACTCACCGAGTCAAAGCGTTTCGCCGTTTGCGGAAGAAGTCTGATGTAGAACAAGTAGCAGAAGCATACATGCTCAAGAGGGATCACCCGAAATTCAAAGGCAACTGAATTTCGGCAACCGGGCATCGAAGTCGGAATGCCGCGAAACTCACCGAGTCAAAGCGTTTCGCCGTTTGCGGAAGAAAGTCTGATGTAGAACAAGTAGCAGAAGCATACATGCTCAAGAGGGATCACCCGAAATTCAAAGGCAACTGAATTTCGGCAACCGGGGCATCGAAGTCGGAATGCCGCGAAACTCACCGAGTCAAAGCGTTTCGCCGTTTGCGGAAGAAGTCTGATGTAGAACAAGTAGCAGAAGCATACATGCTCAAGAGGGATCACCCGAAATTCAAAGGCAACTGAATTTCGGCAACCGGGGCATCGAAGTCGGAATGCCGCGAAACTCACCGAGTCAAAGCGTTTCGCCGTTTGCGGAAGAAAGTCTGATGTAGAACAAGTAGCAGAAGCATACATGCTCAAGAGGGATCACCCGAAATTCAAAGGCAACTGAATTTCGGCAACCGGGCATCGAAGTCGGAATGCCGCGAAACTCACCGAGTCAAAGCGTTTCGCCGTTTGCGGAAGAAAGTGTGATGTAGAACAAGTAGCAGAAGCATACATGCTCAAGAGGGATCACCCGAAATTCAAAGGCAACTGAATTTCGGCAACCGGGGCATCGAAGTCGGAATGCCGCGAAACTCACCGAGTCAAAGCGTTTCGCCGTTTGCGGAAGAAAGTCTGATGTAGAACAAGTAGCAGAAGCATACATGCTCAAGAGGGATCACCCGAAATTCAAAGGCAACTGAATTTCGGCAACCGGGGCATCGAAGTCGGAATGCCGCGAAACTCACCGAGTCAAAGCGTTTCGCCGTTTGCGGAAGAAAGTCTGATGTAGAACAAGTAGCAGAAGCATACATGCTCAAGAGGGATCACCCGAAATTCAAAGGCAACTGAATTTCGGCAACCGGGGCATCGAAGTCGGAATGCCGCGAAACTCACCGAGTCAAAGCGTTTCGCCGTTTGCGGAAGAAAGTCTGATGTAGAACAAGTAGCAGAAGCATACATGCTCAAGAGGGATCACCCGAAATTCAAAGGCAACTGAATTTCGGCAACCGGGGCATCGAAGTCGGAATGCCGCGAAACTCACCGAGTCAAAGCGTTTCGCTTTGCGGAAGAAGTCTGATGTAGAACAAGTAGCAGAAGCATACATGCTCAAGAGGGATCACCCGAAATTCAAAGGCAACTGAATTTCGGCAACCGGGGCATCGAAGTCGGAATGCCGCGAAACTCACCGAGTCAAAGCGTTTCGCCGTTTGCGGAAGAAAGTCTGATGTAGAACAAGTAGCAGAAGCATACATGCTCAAGAGGGATCACCCGAAATTCAAAGGCAACTGAATTTCGGCAACCGGGGCATCGAAGTCGGAATGCCGCGAAACTCACCGAGTCAAAGCGTTTCGCCGTTTGCGGAAGAAGTCTGATGTAGAACAAGTAGCAGAAGCATACATGCTCAAGAGGGATCACCCGAAATTCAAAGGCAACTGAATTTCGGCAACCGGGGCATCGAAGTCGGAATGCCGCGAAACTCACCGAGTCAAAGCGTTTCGCCGTTTGCGGAAGAAAGTCTGATGTAGAACAAGTAGCAGAAGCATACATGCTCAAGAGGGATCACCCGAAATTCAAAGGCAACTGAATTTCGGCAACCGGGGCATCGAAGTCGGAATGCCGCGAAACTCACCGAGTCAAAGCGTTTCGCCGTTTGCGGAAGAAAGTCTGATGTAGAACAAGTAGCAGAAGCATACATGCTCAAGAGGGATCACCCGAAATTCAAAGGCAACTGAATTTCGGCAACCGGGGCATCGAAGTCGGAATGCCGCGAAACTCACCGAGTCAAAGCGTTTCGCCGTTTGCGGAAGAAAGTCTGATGTAGAACAAGTAGCAGAAGCATACATGCTCAAGAGGGATCACCCGAAATTCAAAGGCAACTGAATTTCGGCAACCGGGGCATCGAAGTCGGAATGCCGCGAAACTCACCGAGTCAAAGCGTTTCGCCGTTTGCGGAAGAAAGTCTGATGTAGAACAAGTAGCAGAAGCATACATGCTCAAGAGGGATCACCCGAAATTCAAAGGCAACTGAATTTCGGCAACCGGGGCATCGAAGTCGGAATGCCGCGAAACTCACCGAGTCAAAGCGTTTCGCCGTTTGCGGAAGAAAGTCTGATGTAGAACAAGTAGCAGAAGCATACATGCTCAAGAGGGATCACCCGAAATTCAAAGGCAACTGAATTTCGGCAACCGGGGCATCGAAGTCGGAATGCCGCGAAACTCACCGAGTCAAAGCGTTTCGCCGTTTGCGGAAGAAGTCTGATGTAGAACAAGTAGCAGAAGCATACATGCTCAAGAGGGATCACCCGAAATTCAAAGGCAACTGAATTTCGGCAACCGGGGCATCGAAGTCGGAATGCCGCGAAACTCACCGAGTCAAAGCGTTTCGCCGTTTGCGGAAGAAAGTCTGATGTAGAACAAGTAGCAGAAGCATACATGCTCAAGAGGGATCACCCGAAATTCAAAGGCAACTGAATTTCGGCAACCGGGGCATCGAAGTCGGAATGCCGCGAAACTCACCGAGTCAAAGCGTTTCGCCGTTTGCGGAAGAAAGTCTGATGTAGAACAAGTAGCAGAAGCATACATGCTCAAGAGGGATCACCCGAAATTCAAAGGCAACTGAATTTCGGCAACCGGGGCATCGAAGTCGGAATGCCGCGAAACTCACCGAGTCAAAGCGTTTCGCCGTTTGCGGAAGAAGTCTGATGTAGAACAAGTAGCAGAAGCATACATGCTCAAGAGGGATCACCCGAAATTCAAAGGCAACTGAATTTCGGCAACCGGGGCATCGAAGTCGGAATGCCGCGAAACTCACCGAGTCAAAGCGTTTCGCCGTTTGCGGAAGAAGTATGATGTAGAACAAGTAGCAGAAGCATACATGCTCAAGAGGGATCACCCGAAATTCAAAGGCAACTGAATTTCGGCAACCGGGCATCGAAGTCGGAATGCCGCGAAACTCACCGAGTCAAAGCGTTTCGCCGTTTGCGGAAGAAAGTCTGATGTAGAACAAGTAGCAGAAGCATACATGCTCAAGAGGGATCACCCGAAATTCAAAGGCAACTGAATTTCGGCAACCGGGCATCGAAGTCGGAATGCCGCGAAACTCACCGAGTCAAAGCGTTTCGCCGTTTGCGGAAGAAGTATGATGTAGAACAAGTAGCAGAAGCATACATGCTCAAGAGGGATCACCCGAAATTCAAAGGCAACTGAATTTCGGCAACCGGGGCATCGAAGTCGGAATGCCGCGAAACTCACCGAGTCAAAGCGTTTCGCCGTTTGCGGAAGAAAGTGTGATGTAGAACAAGTAGCAGAAGCATACATGCTCAAGAGGGATCACCCGAAATTCAAAGGCAACTGAATTTCGGCAACCGGGCATCGAAGTCGGAATGCCGCGAAACTCACCGAGTCAAAGCGTTTCGCCGTTTGCGGAAGAAAGTCTGATGTAGAACAAGTAGCAGAAGCATACATGCTCAAGAGGGATCACCCGAAATTCAAAGGCAACTGAATTTCGGCAACCGGGGCATCGAAGTCGGAATGCCGCGAAACTCACCGAGTCAAAGCGTTTCGCCGTTTGCGGAAGAAAGTCTGATGTAGAACAAGTAGCAGAAGCATACATGCTCAAGAGGGATCACCCGAAATTCAAAGGCAACTGAATTTCGGCAACCGGGGCATCGAAGTCGGAATGCCGCGAAACTCACCGAGTCAAAGCGTTTCGCCGTTTGCGGAAGAAAGTCTGATGTAGAACAAGTAGCAGAAGCATACATGCTCAAGAGGGATCACCCGAAATTCAAAGGCAACTGAATTTCGGCAACCGGGGCATCGAAGTCGGAATGCCGCGAAACTCACCGAGTCAAAGCGTTTCGCCGTTTGCGGAAGAAGTCTGATGTAGAACAAGTAGCAGAAGCATACATGCTCAAGAGGGATCACCCGAAATTCAAAGGCAACTGAATTTCGGCAACCGGGCATCGAAGTCGGAATGCCGCGAAACTCACCGAGTCAAAGCGTTTCGCCGTTTGCGGAAGAAAGTCTGATGTAGAACAAGTAGCAGAAGCATACATGCTCAAGAGGGATCACCCGAAATTCAAAGGCAACTGAATTTCGGCAACCGGGGCATCGAAGTCGGAATGCCGCGAAACTCACCGAGTCAAAGCGTTTCGCCGTTTGCGGAAGAAAGTCTGATGTAGAACAAGTAGCAGAAGCATACATGCTCAAGAGGGATCACCCGAAATTCAAAGGCAACTGAATTTCGGCAACCGGGGCATCGAAGTCGGAATGCCGCGAAACTCACCGAGTCAAAGCGTTTCGCCGTTTGCGGAAGAAAGTCTGATGTAGAACAAGTAGCAGAAGCATACATGCTCAAGAGGGATCACCCGAAATTCAAAGGCAACTGAATTTCGGCAACCGGGGCATCGAAGTCGGAATGCCGCGAAACTCACCGAGTCAAAGCGTTTCGCCGTTTGCGGAAGAAAGTCTGATGTAGAACAAGTAGCAGAAGCATACATGCTCAAGAGGGATCACCCGAAATTCAAAGGCAACTGAATTTCGGCAACCGGGGCATCGAAGTCGGAATGCCGCGAAACTCACCGAGTCAAAGCGTTTCGCCGTTTGCGGAAGAAAGTCTGATGTAGAACAAGTAGCAGAAGCATACATGCTCAAGAGGGATCACCCGAAATTCAAAGGCAACTGAATTTCGGCAACCGGGGCATCGAAGTCGGAATGCCGCGAAACTCACCGAGTCAAAGCGTTTCGCCGTTTGCGGAAGAAAGTCTGATGTAGAACAAGTAGCAGAAGCATACATGCTCAAGAGGGATCACCCGAAATTCAAAGGCAACTGAATTTCGGCAACCGGGGCATCGAAGTCGGAATGCCGCGAAACTCACCGAGTCAAAGCGTTTCGCCGTTTGCGGAAGAAAGTCTGATGTAGAACAAGTAGCAGAAGCATACATGCTCAAGAGGGATCACCCGAAATTCAAAGGCAACTGAATTTCGGCAACCGGGGCATCGAAGTCGGAATGCCGCGAAACTCACCGAGTCAAAGCGTTTCGCCGTTTGCGGAAGAAAGTCTGATGTAGAACAAGTAGCAGAAGCATACATGCTCAAGAGGGATCACCCGAAATTCAAAGGCAACTGAATTTCGGCAACCGGGGCATCGAAGTCGGAATGCCGCGAAACTCACCGAGTCAAAGCGTTTCGCCGTTTGCGGAAGAAAGTCTGATGTAGAACAAGTAGCAGAAGCATACATGCTCAAGAGGGATCACCCGAAATTCAAAGGCAACTGAATTTCGGCAACCGGGGCATCGAAGTCGGAATGCCGCGAAACTCACCGAGTCAAAGCGTTTCGCCGTTTGCGGAAGAAAGTCTGATGTAGAACAAGTAGCAGAAGCATACATGCTCAAGAGGGATCACCCGAAATTCAAAGGCAACTGAATTTCGGCAACCGGGGCATCGAAGTCGGAATGCCGCGAAACTCACCGAGTCAAAGCGTTTCGCCGTTTGCGGAAGAAAGTCTGATGTAGAACAAGTAGCAGAAGCATACATGCTCAAGAGGGATCACCCGAAATTCAAAGGCAACTGAATTTCGGCAACCGGGGCATCGAAGTCGGAATGCCGCGAAACTCACCGAGTCAAAGCGTTTCGCCGTTTGCGGAAGAAGTCTGATGTAGAACAAGTAGCAGAAGCATACATGCTCAAGAGGGATCACCCGAAATTCAAAGGCAACTGAATTTCGGCAACCGGGGCATCGAAGTCGGAATGCCGCGAAACTCACCGAGTCAAAGCGTTTCGCCGTTTGCGGAAGAAAGTCTGATGTAGAACAAGTAGCAGAAGCATACATGCTCAAGAGGGATCACCCGAAATTCAAAGGCAACTGAATTTCGGCAACCGGGGCATCGAAGTCGGAATGCCGCGAAACTCACCGAGTCAAAGCGTTTCGCCGTTTGCGGAAGAAGTCTGATGTAGAACAAGTAGCAGAAGCATACATGCTCAAGAGGGATCACCCGAAATTCAAAGGCAACTGAATTTCGGCAACCGGGGCATCGAAGTCGGAATGCCGCGAAACTCACCGAGTCAAAGCGTTTCGCCGTTTGCGGAAGAAAGTCTGATGTAGAACAAGTAGCAGAAGCATACATGCTCAAGAGGGATCACCCGAAATTCAAAGGCAACTGAATTTCGGCAACCGGGGCATCGAAGTCGGAATGCCGCGAAACTCACCGAGTCAAAGCGTTTCGCCGTTTGCGGAAGAAAGTCTGATGTAGAACAAGTAGCAGAAGCATACATGCTCAAGAGGGATCACCCGAAATTCAAAGGCAACTGAATTTCGGCAACCGGGGCATCGAAGTCGGAATGCCGCGAAACTCACCGAGTCAAAGCGTTTCGCCGTTTGCGGAAGAAGTCTGATGTAGAACAAGTAGCAGAAGCATACATGCTCAAGAGGGATCACCCGAAATTCAAAGGCAACTGAATTTCGGCAACCGGGGCATCGAAGTCGGAATGCCGCGAAACTCACCGAGTCAAAGCGTTTCGCCGTTTGCGGAAGAAGTCTGATGTAGAACAAGTAGCAGAAGCATACATGCTCAAGAGGGATCACCCGAAATTCAAAGGCAACTGAATTTCGGCAACCGGGGCATCGAAGTCGGAATGCCGCGAAACTCACCGAGTCAAAGCGTTTCGCCGTTTGCGGAAGAAGTCTGATGTAGAACAAGTAGCAGAAGCATACATGCTCAAGAGGGATCACCCGAAATTCAAAGGCAACTGAATTTCGGCAACCGGGGCATCGAAGTCGGAATGCCGCGAAACTCACCGAGTCAAAGCGTTTCGCCGTTTGCGGAAGAAGTCTGATGTAGAACAAGTAGCAGAAGCATACATGCTCAAGAGGGATCACCCGAAATTCAAAGGCAACTGAATTTCGGCAACCGGGGCATCGAAGTCGGAATGCCGCGAAACTCACCGAGTCAAAGCGTTTCGCCGTTTGCGGAAGAAAGTCTGATGTAGAACAAGTAGCAGAAGCATACATGCTCAAGAGGGATCACCCGAAATTCAAAGGCAACTGAATTTCGGCAACCGGGGCATCGAAGTCGGAATGCCGCGAAACTCACCGAGTCAAAGCGTTTCGCGTTTGCGGAAGAAATCTGATGTAGAACAAGTAGCAGAAGCATACATGCTCAAGAGGGATCACCCGAAATTCAAAGGCAACTGAATTTCGGCAACCGGGGCATCGAAGTCGGAATGCCGCGAAACTCACCGAGTCAAAGCGTTTCGCCGTTTGCGGAAGAAGTCTGATGTAGAACAAGTAGCAGAAGCATACATGCTCAAGAGGGATCACCCGAAATTCAAAGGCAACTGAATTTCGGCAACCGGGGCATCGAAGTCGGAATGCCGCGAAACTCACCGAGTCAAAGCGTTTCGCCGTTTGCGGAAGAAAGTCTGATGTAGAACAAGTAGCAGAAGCATACATGCTCAAGAGGGATCACCCGAAATTCAAAGGCAACTGAATTTCGGCAACCGGGGCATCGAAGTCGGAATGCCGCGAAACTCACCGAGTCAAAGCGTTTCGCCGTTTGCGGAAGAAAGTCTGATGTAGAACAAGTAGCAGAAGCATACATGCTCAAGAGGGATCACCCGAAATTCAAAGGCAACTGAATTTCGGCAACCGGGGCATCGAAGTCGGAATGCCGCGAAACTCACCGAGTCAAAGCGTTTCGCCGTTTGCGGAAGAAAGTCTGATGTAGAACAAGTAGCAGAAGCATACATGCTCAAGAGGGATCACCCGAAATTCAAAGGCAACTGAATTTCGGCAACCGGGGCATCGAAGTCGGAATGCCGCGAAACTCACCGAGTCAAAGCGTTTCGCCGTTTGCGGAAGAAAGTCTGATGTAGAACAAGTAGCAGAAGCATACATGCTCAAGAGGGATCACCCGAAATTCAAAGGCAACTGAATTTCGGCAACCGGGGCATCGAAGTCGGAATGCCGCGAAACTCACCGAGTCAAAGCGTTTCGCCGTTTGCGGAAGAAAGTCTGATGTAGAACAAGTAGCAGAAGCATACATGCTCAAGAGGGATCACCCGAAATTCAAAGGCAACTGAATTTCGGCAACCGGGGCATCGAAGGCGGAATGGCGCGAAACTCACCAAGTCAAAGCGTTTCGCAGTTTGCGGAAGAAAGTCTGATGTAGAACAAGTAGCAGAAGCATACATGCTCAAGAGGGATCACCCGAAATTCAAAGGCAACTGAATTTCGGCAACCGGGGCATCGAAGTCGGAATGCCGCGAAACTCACCGAGTCAAAGCGTTTCGCCGTTTGCGGAAGAAGTCTGATGTAGAACAAGTAGCAGAAGCATACATGCTCAAGAGGGATCACCCGAAATTCAAAGGCAACTGAATTTCGGCAACCGGGGCATCGAAGTCGGAATGCCGCGAAACTCACCGAGTCAAAGCGTTTCGCCGTTTGCGGAAGAAAGTCTATTGTAGAACAAGTAGCAGAAGCATACATGCTCAAGAGGGATCACCCGAAATTCAAAGGCAACTGAATTTCGGCAACCGGGGCATCGAAGTCGGAATGCCGCGAAACTCACCGAGTCAAAGCGTTTCGCCGTTTGCGGAAGAAAGTCTCCTGTAGAACAAGTAGCAGAAGCATACATGCTCAAGAGGGATCACCCCAAATTCAAAGGCAACTGAATTTCGGCAACCGGGGCATCGAAGTCGGAATGCCGCGAAACTCACCGAGTCAAAGCGTTTCGCCGTTTGCGGAAGAAAGTCTGATGTAGAACAAGTAGCAGAAGCATACATGCTCAAGAGGGATCACCCGAAATTCAAAGGCAACTGAATTTCGGCAACCGGGGCATCGAAGTCGGAATGCCGCGAAACTCACCGAGTCAAAGCGTTTCGCCGTTTGCGGAAGAAAGTCTGATGTAGAACAAGTAGCAGAAGCATACATGCTCAAGAGGGATCACCCGAAATTCAAAGGCAACTGAATTTCGGCAACCGGGGCATCGAAGTCGGAATGCCGCGAAACTCACCGAGTCAAAGCGTTTCGCCGTTTGCGGAAGAAGTCTGATGTAGAACAAGTAGCAGAAGCATACATGCTCAAGAGGGATCACCCGAAATTCAAAGGCAACTGAATTTCGGCAACCGGGGCATCGAAGTCGGAATGCCGCGAAACTCACCGAGTCAAAGCGTTTCGCCGTTTGCGGAAGAAAGTCTGATGTAGAACAAGTAGCAGAAGCATACATGCTCAAGAGGGATCACCCGAAATTCAAAGGCAACTGAATTTCGGCAACCGGGGCATCGAAGTCGGAATGCCGCGAAACTCACCGAGTCAAAGCGTTTCGCCGTTTGCGGAAGAAGTCTGATGTGTAGAACAAGTAGCAGAAGCATACATGCTCAAGAGGGATCACCCGAAATTCAAAGGCAACTGAATTTCGGCAACCGGGGCATCGAAGTCGGAATGCCGCGAAACTCACCGAGTCAAAGCGTTTCGCCGTTTGCGGAAGAAAGTCTGATGTAGAACAAGTAGCAGAAGCATACATGCTCAAGAGGGATCACCCGAAATTCAAAGGCAACTGAATTTCGGCAACCGGGCATCGAAGTCGGAATGCCGCGAAACTCACCGAGTCAAAGCGTTTCGCCGTTTGCGGAAGAAAGTTGATGTAGAACAAGTAAAAAAAAAAAAAAAAAAAAAAAAAAAAAAAAAAAATCAAAAAAAAAAAGAAATGTAGAACAAGTAGCAGAAGCATACATGCTCAAGAGGGATCACCGAAATTCAAAGGCAACTGAATTTCGGCAACGGGGCATCGAAGTCGGAATGCCGCGAAACTCACCGAGTCAAAGCGTTTCGCCGTTTGCGGAAGAAAGTGTGATGTAGAACAAGTAGCAGAAGCATACATGCTCAAGAGGGATCACCCGAAATTCAAAGGCAACTGAATTTCGGCAACCGGGGCATCGAAGTCGGAATGCCGCGAAACTCACCGAGTCAAAGCGTTTCGCCGTTTGCGGAAGAAAGTCTGATGTAGAACAAGTAGCAGAAGCATACATGCTCAAGAGGGATCACCCGAAATTCAAAGGCAACTGAATTTCGGCAACCGGGGCATCGAAGTCGGAATGCCGCGAAACTCACCGAGTCAAAGCGTTTCGCCGTTTGCGGAAGAAGTCTGATGTAGAACAAGTAGCAGAAGCATACATGCTCAAGAGGGATCACCCGAAATTCAAAGGCAACTGAATTTCGGCAACCGGGGCATCGAAGTCGGAATGCCGCGAAACTCACCGAGTCAAAGCGTTTCGCCGTTTGCGGAAGAATGTCTGATGTAGAACAAGTAGCAGAAGCATACATGCTCAAGAGGGATCACCCGAAATTCAAAGGCAACTGAATTTCGGCAACCGGGGCATCGAAGTCGGAATGCCGCGAAACTCACCGAGTCAAAGCGTTTCGCCGTTTGCGGAAGAAAGTTGATGTAGAACAAGTAGCAGAAGCATACATGCTCAAGAGGGATCACCCGAAATTCAAAGGCAACTGAATTTCGGCAACCGGGGCATCGAAGTCGGAATGCCGAAACTCACCGAGTCAAAGCGTTTCGCCGTTTGCGGAAGAAGTCTGATGTAGAACAAGTAGCAGAAGCATACATGCTCAAGAGGGATCACCCGAAATTCAAAGGCAACTGAATTTCGGCAACCGGGGCATCGAAGTCGGAATGCCGCGAAACTCACCGAGTCAAAGCGTTTTGCGTTTGCGGAAGAAGTCTGATGTAGAACAAGTAGCAGAAGCATACATGCTCAAGAGGGATCACCCGAAATTCAAAGGCAACTGAATTTCGGCAACCGGGGCATCGAAGTCGGAATGCCGCGAAACTCACCGAGTCAAAGCGTTTCGCGTTTGCGGAAGAAAGTATGATGTAGAACAAGTAGCAGAAGCATACATGCTCAAGAGGGATCACCCGAAATTCAAAGGCAACTGAATTTCGGCAACGGGGCATCGAAGTCGGAATGCCGCGAAACTCACCGAGTCAAAGCGTTTCGCCGTTTGCGGAAGAGAAGTATGATGTAGAACAAGTAGCAGAAGCATACATGCTCAAGAGGGATCACCCGAAATTCAAAGGCAACTGAATTTCGGCAACCGGGGCATCGAAGTCGGAATGCCGCGAAACTCACCGAGTCAAAGCGTTTCGCGTTTGCGGAAGAAAGTCTGATGTAGAACAAGTAGCAGAAGCATACATGCTCAAGAGGGATCACCCGAAATTCAAAGGCAACTGAATTTCGGCAACCGGGCATCGAAGTCGGAATGCCGCGAAACTCACCGAGTCAAAGCGTTTCGCCGTTTGCGGAAGAAAGTCTGATGTAGAACAAGTAGCAGAAGCATACATGCTCAAGAGGGATCACCCGAAATTCAAAGGCAACTGAATTTCGGCAACGGGGCATCGAAGTCGGAATGCCGCGAAACTCACCGAGTCAAAGCGTTTCGCCGTTTGCGGAAGAAAGTCTGATGTAGAACAAGTAGCAGAAGCATACATGCTCAAGAGGGATCACCCGAAATTCAAAGGCAACTGAATTTCGGCAACCGGGGCATCGAAGTCGGAATGCCGCGAAACTCACCGAGTCAAAGCGTTTCGCCGTTTGCGGAAAGAAGTCTGATGTAGAACAAGTAGCAGAAGCATACATGCTCAAGAGGGATCACCCGAAATTCAAAGGCAACTGAATTTCGGCAACCGGGGCATCGAAGTCGGAATGCCGCGAAACTCACCGAGTCAAAGCGTTTCGCCGTTTGCGGAAGAAGTCTGATGTAGAACAAGTAGCAGAAGCATACATGCTCAAGAGGGATCACCCGAAATTCAAAGGCAACTGAATTTCGGCAACCGGGGATCGAAGTCGGAATGCCGCGAAACTCACCGAGTCAAAGCGTTTCGCCGTTTGCGGAAGAAAGTCTGATGTAGAACAAGTAGCAGAAGCATACATGCTCAAGAGGGATCACCCGAAATTCAAAGGCAACTGAATTTCGGCAACCGGGGCATCGAAGTCGGAATGCCGCGAAACTCACCGAGTCAAAGCGTTTCGCCGTTTGCGGAAGAAAGTTGATGTAGAACAAGTAGCAGAAGCATACATGCTCAAGAGGGATCACCCGAAATTCAAAGGCAA
>CM055351.1:1206125-1209314 GCA_029228515.1 Populus alba x Populus x berolinensis | reverse complement strand
ACCCCCTAGACGATTTTTCCTGCTGGCCTGGCCAGCCCAGCGTCCAGCCCGTGTTCGTCAACAAATGGCTGCGCGCGATGCCCGATTTTCCGCGACGGGCCTCCAGCGGCATTTACCGCGCTGCCGATTTTTCCCACTGTTGTTATCGCTGCCGCTGCCCCAGCGTGTGCCTAGCCTCTCCCGCGCGGGGGGCAGGCAAGAGCGCAGGGGGCCAAGGCCCGAAGGCAGCCCCCCGCGGGTAAGATAGCCAGGGCAGCAGGGGCTGTCCCCGCGTCAGCCCCCGTTGCGCAGCGCGGCAGGGGAAACCACTGCCGCGCGCCAAAGCATTGCAGTAGCTCACCCACTCGCCCAATAGCCCAAGGGCCCCCAAGGGCCCCAGGCCCTCAGCCCCATGCCCCCAGGCCCCACGCCCCAGCCCCAGCCCGCCCCAGCGCCCAGCGCTAGCCGGCGTGGGCGGGCGCGCGCGCGCGCATGCGCGGTGTGATTATTATAGGGCGGTGGTCGGAATGGGTTCGTCGCCGGCCGGCAAAAACGGGTCCTCGATTGGCGGCGTTACTTCGGGCCGTGAGGCCCCCCCACGTGTAGTCCGAGCGTAGCAGCTAGCCCCCAGCGTCAAGCCTAATGGCGCCAGCCAGCGCGCCCCATGGTCCACCCCCCTAAAGAGCTATAAGTGTTATTGCAGCTCTGGCAGGGTAAAGACACTACAAGGTCCCAGCTGTCACCCCCCTCTAAATAAATCTCATTTCTTGGTATTTTGAGCTGAAATTTTGCACCTAGGTTTGGCAAAAATCCAATCCACCTTTATAAATTTTCCCAGATTTTTTCGAGGTCGGGAAGTAATTTTTTTTTATTTTCCTAACATAGAAAATCAAGGAAATACGCAAAAATAGGAACCCTGGACCCGGAATGACCCCAAATTCGGCTGGCAGCCTCACAAAAATATGGCTGATTTTACTGGATTGGGTTTCACGTGGAAATCACGACGTTTCCTTTCTTGGCGGGATGCGGGAAAACCGGCAGCCGCGCATGCCGCCCAGCGGAGGAGCCCCGGGAAAACTCTTGCTTTCACGGTCTTGGCCTCCCCTCACCACCATGGCAGGCCTCTAATCCACCCCATCCGCAGTTGTAGCCGCGATAGTGCCGTGATTTTTGAACGACGCCGCCGGGTAATCGCACCCGGCCGACGCGGGCAGGTAAGAGATCTCTTCATCCAAGATAGCGAACAACACATCGGGAGTTATGTTGATAGGGCAGAGAATTTGAATGACTCGATGCGGGCAGCCAGCTGATAGGGCCTCCAGCTGCACAAAACCGGGGCGCTGCCCGATTTTTTCCGACTGTTGCCCGATTTGTCTGAAACAGCCCCTCTTATCGTCCGCGCAGAGAAAGCGATTTCAACACTGCCTGCTGTGTCTGAACAGCCCCTGTGTCGTCAGCGCGTCCCCTCGACTAATTTTCCTTGCCAGGCCTGGACAGCCCCGCGTCCAGCCCCGTGTTCGTCAACCAAATCTGCGCTGCCGATTTTCCCCCGACTCCTCCAGCTGCACAAATCCGCGCTGCCCAGATTTTTTCCCACTGTTGGCATCGCAGCCGCTGCCCCTGCCCCAGCGTGTGCCTAGGCACCAGGACGTTTTCGTCACGCCTAGGACTATAAACAGTCCGGACTCATCGCCAAGCACAGGCTGCCGATTCCTGCCAGACTTCGCCGATTTCGTCGGCGCTGCCATGATGTCCAGCACTGCCCGCTGTGTCTGAACAGCCCCTGCTCAGTCAGCGCAATCCCCATTACGAATTTTCCTGCCTGGCCTGGACAGCCCAGCGACCAGCCCATGTTCGTCAAAAAATCTGCGCTGCCGATTTTTCCCGCTGTGGGCATCGCTGCCGCTGCCCCAGCGCAGTGCCTAGGCCCCCAGTCTTTTTCGACACGCCAGGGACTATAACTGTCCAGACTTACATCGCCCAGCACCCAACGCTGCCGATTCTGCCCGACTTTGCCGATTTCGTCGGCGCTGCCGATTCCAGCACGCCCCGCTGTGTCTGAACAGCCCTTCTTTCGTCAGCGCATCCCCTTGACGAATTTTCCAGCCTGGCCATGGAACAGCCCTTCGTCCAGCCCATGTTCGTCAAAAAATCTGCGCTGCCGATTTTCTCCCGCTGTGGGCATCGCTGAGGCCGCCTGCCCCAGTCGCGTTGCCTAGGCCCCCAGGTCTTTTTCGCTACGCCTAGGACTATAAACAGTCCGGACTCATCTCCAGCACCATAGGCTGGCCGATTCTGCCTGCCGACTTGGCCGATTTCGTCGGCGCTGCCGTGATTTCCAGCACTGCCCCCGCTGTGTCTGAACAGCCCCTGCTTCGTCAGCGCATCCCGCTTTGACGAATTTTCCTGACTGGCCTGGACAGCCCCAGCGTCCAGCCTCATATACGTCAAAAAATCTGGCGCTGTGCCGATTTTCCCCGCTGTGGGCATCGCTGCCAGCTGCCCACCCAGCGCGTGCCTAGGCCCCCAGTCCCTTTTTCGTCACGCCTAGGACTATAAAACAGTCCGGACTCATTCGCCAGCACCTGCTGCCGATGTCTGCCGACTTCGCCGATTTCGTCGGCGCTGCCGATTCCAGCACTGCCCGCTGTGTCTGAACAGTCCCACTGCTTCGTCAGCGCATCCCCTTGACGAATTTTCCTGCCTGGCCTGGCACAGCCCATGTTCGTCAAAAAATCTGCGCTGCCGATTTTTCCCACTGTTGGCATCCGCTGAGCCACTGCCCCCCAGCGTGTGCCTAGGCCCCCAGTCCCGTTATCGTCAAGCCTAGGACTATATATCGTCCGGACTCATCGCCAGCACCGGCTGCCGATATCTGACGACTTTGCCGATTTCGTCGGCGCATCCCCTCAGACGAATTTTCCTGCCTGGCCTGGACAGCCCAGCGTCCAGCCCATGTTCTGCCAAGCAATCTGCGCCTCCGATCTTGCCCGACGGGCCTGCAGCTTGCACATATCTGCGCTGCCGATCTTCCCCTTTGGTGGCATGGCCTGCCACTGCCCCGATGTCTAGAACCAACAGTCTTTCTCTTCACAAGCCTTGAACCTATCCAGTCCACGAGATCCCGGGAGCGCTGCCCGATGCCCATCCCCTCCCAGCCGGGGCTCCTCGACTCCGTGCCCCTAGAGGGGCCGGGGGTGGACGAATCGG
>CM055351.1:1196125-1198625 GCA_029228515.1 Populus alba x Populus x berolinensis | reverse complement strand
GGTCATCGATGGCGGCGTTACTTCGGGCCATGAGGCCCCCCACGTTAGTCCGAGTATAGCAGCAGCCCACAAATCCCCCGCGGCAGGCCTATGGGCGCCAGCCAGCGCGCCCCATGGCCCCCCCCTAAAGAGCTATAAGTGTTATTGCAGCTCTGGCAGGGGTAGACACTACTAGGTCCCAGCTGTCACCCCCCCTCTAAAAAATTCATTTCTTGGTATTTTGAGCTGAAATTTTGCACATAGGCTGGCAAAAATCCAATCCAACTTTATAAATTTTCCCAGATTTTTTCGAGGTCGGGAAGTATTTTTTTTTATTTTCCTACCATTAAAAATCAAGGAAATACGCAAAAATAGGAACCGGCCCGGAATGACCCCAAATTTGGCTGGCAGCCTCACAAAAATATGGCTGATTTTACTGGATTGGTTTCATGTGGAACGCACGACGTTTTCTTGGCGGATGCGAGAAACCGGCAGCGCGCATGCGCGGCCAGCGACGTCGGGCTGGCCCCAGCAGCGCCTAGCCTCTCCCGCGCGGGGGGCAGGCAAGAGCGCAGGGGCCCCGGGCCCGAAGGCAGCCCCCCCGCGGGCAAGATAGCAAGCCAGCAGGGGCTGTCCGCGCTGCCGATATTTCCCACCGCTGGCATCGCTGCCGCTGCCACGGGCCCGAAGGCAGCCCCCCGCGGGCAAGATAGCAAGCCAGCAGGGGCTGTCCGCGCTGCCGATATTTCCCACGCTGGCATCGCTGCCGCTGCCCCGGGCCCGAAGGCAGCCCCCCGCGGGCAAGATAGCAAGCCAGCAGGGGCTGTCCGCGCTGCCGATTTTCCCACCGCTGGCATCGCTGCCGCTGCCACGGGCCCGAAGGCAGCCCCCCCGCGGGCAAGATAGCAAGCCAGCAGGGGCTGTCCGCGCTGCCGATTTTTCCCACGCTGGCATCGCTGCCGCTGCCCCGGGCCCGAAGGCAGCCCCCCCGCGGGCAAGATAGCAAGCCAGCAGGGGCTGTCCGCGCTGCCGATTTTTCCCACCGCTGGCATCGCTGCCGCTGCCCCGGGCCCGAAGGCAGCCCCCCCGCGGGCAAGATAGCAAGCCAGCAGGGGCTGTCCGCGCTGCCGATTTTTCCCACCGCTGGCATCGCTGCCGCTGCCACGGGCCCGAAGGCAGCCCCCCCGCGGGCAAGATAGCAAGCCAGCAGGGGCTGTCCGCGCTGCCGATATTTCCCACGCTGGCATCGCTGCCGCTGCCCCGGGCCCGAAGGCAGCCCCCCGCGGGGCAAGATAGCAAGCCAGCAGGGGCTGTCCGCGCTGCCGATATTTCCCACCGCTGGCATCGCTGCCGCTGCCACGGGCCCGAAGGCAGCCCCCCCGCGGGCAAGATAGCAAGCCAGCAGGGGCTGTCCGCGCTGCCGATATTTCCCACCGCTGGCATCGCTGCCGCTGCACGGGCCCGAAGGCAGCCCCCCCGCGGGCAAGATAGCAAGCCAGCAGGGGCTGTCCGCGCTGCCGATATTTCCCACCGCTGGCATCGCTGCCGCTGCCCCGGGCCCGAAGGCAGCCCCCCCGCGGGCAAGATAGCAAGCCAGCAGGGGCTGTCCGCGCTGCCGATATTTCCCACCGCTGGCATCGCTGCCGCTGCACGGCCCGAAGGCAGCCCCCCCGCGGGCAAGATAGCAAGCCAGCAGGGGCTGTCCGCGCTGCCGATATTTCCCACCGCTGGCATCGCTGCCGCTGCCCCGGGCCGAAGGCAGCCCCCCGCGGCAAGATAGCAAGCCAGCGGGGCTGTCCGCGCTGCCGATTTTTCCCACCGCTGGCATCGCTGCCGCTGCCCCGGGCCCGAAGGCAGCCCCCCCGCGGGCAAGATAGCAAGCCAGCAGGGCTGTCCGCGCTGCCGATATTTCCCACCGCTGGCATCGCTGCCGCTGCCACGGGCCCGAAGGCAGCCCCCCCGCGGGCAAGATAGCAAGCCAGCAGGGGCTGTCCGCGCTGCCGATTTTTCCCACCGCTGGCATCGCTGCCGCTGCCCAGGCCCGAAGGCAGCCCCCCGCGGGCAAGATAGCAAGCCAGCAGGGGCTGTCCGCGCTGCCGATATTTCCCACCGCTGGCATCGCTGCCGCTGCCCCGGGCCCGAAGGCAGCCCCCCGCGGGCAAGATAGCAAGCCAGCAGGGGCTGTCCGCGCTGCCGATATTTTCCCACCGCTGGCATCGCTGCCGCTGCCACGGGCCCGAAGGCAGCCCCCCCGCGGGCAAGATAGCAAGCCAGCAGGGGCTGTCCGCGCTGCCGATATTTCCCACCGCTGGCATCGCTGCCGCTGCCCGGGCCCGAAGGCAGCCCCCCGCGGGCAAGATAGCAAGCCAGCAGGGGCTGTCCGCGCTGCCGATATTTCCCACCGCTGGCATCGCGCTGCCGCTGCCCCGGGCCCGAAGGCAGCCCCCCCGCGGGCAAGATAGCAAGCCAGCGGGGCTGTCGCGCTGCCGATTTTCCCACCGCTGGCATCGCTGCCGCTGCA
>CM055351.1:1138583-1196025 GCA_029228515.1 Populus alba x Populus x berolinensis | reverse complement strand
GTTGCTTTGAATTTAGGGTGATCCCTCTTGAGCATGTATGCTTCTGCTACTTGTTCTACATCAGACTTCCTTCCGCAAACGGCGAAATCGCTTTGACTCGGTGAGTTTCGCGGCATTCCGACTTCGATGCCCGGTTGCCGAAATTCAGTTGCCTTTGAATTTCGGGTGATCCCTCTTGAGCATGTATGCTTCTGCTACTTGTTCTACATCAGACTTCCTTCCGCAAACGGCGAAACGCTTTGACTCGGTGAGTTTCGCGGCATTCCGACTTCGATGCCCGGTTGCCGAAATTCAGTTGCCTTTGAATTTCGGGTGATCCCTCTTGAGCATGTATGCTTCTGCTACTTGTTCTACATCAGACTTCTTCCGCAAACGCGAAACGCTTTGACTCGGTGAGTTTCGCGGCATTCCGACTTCGATGCCCGGTTGCCGAAATTCAGTTGCTTTGAATTTCGGGTGATCCCTCTTGAGCATGAATGCTTCTGCTACTTGTTCTACATCAGACTTCCTTCTGCAAACAGCGAAATGCTTTGACTCGGTGAGTTTCGCGGCATTCCGACTTCGATGCCCCGGTTGCCGAAATTCAGTTGCCTTTGAATTTCGGGGATCCCTCTTGAGCATGTATGCTTCTGCTACTTGTTCTACATCAGACTTCCTTCCGCAAACGGCGAAAAGGTTTGACTCGATGAGTTTCGCGGCATTCCGACTTTGATTCCCCGGTTGCCGAAATTCAGTTCCCTTTGAATTTCGGGTGATCCCTCTTGAGCATGTATGCTTCTGCTACTTGTTCTACATCAGACTTCCTTCCGCAAACGGCGAAACGCTTTGACTCGGTGAGTTTCGCGGCATTCCGACTTCGATGCCCCGGTTGCCGAAATTAAGTTGCCTTTGAATTTCGGGCGATCCCTCTTGAGCATGTATGCTTCTGCTACTTGTTCTACATCAGACTTCCTTCCGCAAACGGCGAAAAGCTTTGACTCGGTGAGTTTCGCGGCATTCCGACTTCGATGCCCCGTTTGCCGAAATTCAGTTGCCTTTGAATTTCGGGTGATCCCTCTTGAGCATGTATGCTTCTGCTACTTGTTCTACATCAGACTTCTTCCGCAAACGGCGAAACGCTTTGACTCGGTGAGTTTCGCGGCATTCCGACTTCGATGCCCCGGTTGCCGAAATTCAGTTGCCTTTGAATTTCGGGTGATCCCTCTTGAGCATGTATGCTTCTGCTACTTGTTCTACATCAGACTTCTTCCGCAAACGGCGAAACGCTTTGACTCGGTGAGTTTCGCGGCATTCCGACTTCGATGCCCCGGTTGCCGAAATTCAGTTGCCTTTGAATTTCGGGTGATCCCTCTTGAGCATGTATGCTTCTGCTACTTGTTCTACATCAGACTTCTTCCGCAAACGGCGAAACGCTTTGACTCGGTGAGTTTCGCGGCATTCCGACTTCGATGCCCGGTTGCCGAAATTCAGTTGCCTTTGAATTTCGGGTGATCCCTCTTGAGCATGTATGCTTCTGCTACTTGTTCTACATCAGACTTCCTTCCGCAAACGGCGAAACGCTTTGACTCGGTGAGTTTCGCGGCATTCCGACTTCGATGCCCCGGTTGCCGAAATTCAGTTGCCTTTGAATTTCGGGTGATCCCTCTTGAGCATGTATGCTTCTGCTACTTGTTCTACATCAGACTTCTTCCGCAAACGGCGAAACGCTTTGACTCGGTGAGTTTCGCGGCATTCCGACTTCGATGCCCCGGTTGCCGAAATTCAGTTGCCTTTGAATTTCGGGTGATCCCTCTTGAGCATGTATGCTTCTGCTACTTGTTCTACATCAGACTTCCTTCCGCAAACGGCGAAACGCTTTGACTCGGTGAGTTTCGCGGCATTCCGACTTCGATGCCCCGGTTGCCGAAATTCAGTTGCCTTTGAATTTCGGGTGATCCCTCTTGAGCATGTATGCTTCTGCTACTTGTTCTACATCAGACTTCCTTCCGCAAACGGCGAAACGCTTTGACTCGGTGAGTTTCGCGGCATTCCGACTTCGATGCCCCGGTTGCCGAAATTCAGTTGCCTTTGAATTTCGGGTGATCCCTCTTGAGCATGTATGCTTCTGCTACTTGTTCTACATCAGACTTCCTTCCGCAAACGGCGAAACGCTTTGACTCGGTGAGTTTCGCGGCATTCCGACTTCGATGCCCCGGTTGCCGAAATTCAGTTGCCTTTGAATTTCGGGTGATCCCTCTTGAGCATGTATGCTTCTGCTACTTGTTCTACATCAGACTTCTTCCGCAAACGGCGAAACGCTTTGACTCGGTGAGTTTCGCGGCATTCCGACTTCGATGCCCCGGTTGCCGAAATTCAGTTGCCTTTGAATTTCGGGTGATCCCTCTTGAGCATGTATGCTTCTGCTACTTGTTCTACATCAGACTTCTTCCGCAAACGGCGAAACGCTTTGACTCGGTGAGTTTCGCGGCATTCCGACTTCGATGCCCCGGTTGCCGAAATTCAGTTGCCTTTGAATTTCGGGTGATCCCTCTTGAGCATGTATGCTTCTGCTACTTGTTCTACATCAGACTTCCTTCCGCAAACGGCGAAACGCTTTGACTCGGTGAGTTTCGCGGCATTCCGACTTCGATGCCCCGGTTGCCGAAATTCAGTTGCCTTTGAATTTCGGGTGATCCCTCTTGAGCATGTATGCTTCTGCTACTTGTTCTACATCAGACTTCCTTCCGCAAACGGCGAAACGCTTTGACTCGGTGAGTTTCGCGGCATTCCGACTTCGATGCCCCGGTTGCCGAAATTCAGTTGCCTTTGAATTTCGGGTGATCCCTCTTGAGCATGTATGCTTCTGCTACTTGTTCTACATCAGACTTCCTTCCGCAAACGGCGAAACGCTTTGACTCGGTGAGTTTCGCGGCATTCCGACTTCGATGCCCCGGTTGCCGAAATTCAGTTGCCTTTGAATTTCGGGTGATCCCTCTTGAGCATGTATGCTTCTGCTACTTGTTCTACATCAGACTTCCTTCCGCAAACGGCGAAACGCTTTGACTCGGTGAGTTTCGCGGCATTCCGACTTCGATGCCCCGGTTGCCGAAATTCAGTTGCCTTTGAATTTCGGGTGATCCCTCTTGAGCATGTATGCTTCTGCTACTTGTTCTACATCAGACTTCTTCCGCAAACGGCGAAACGCTTTGACTCGGTGAGTTTCGCGGCATTCCGACTTCGATGCCCCGGTTGCCGAAATTCAGTTGCCTTTGAATTTCGGGTGATCCCTCTTGAGCATGTATGCTTCTGCTACTTGTTCTACATCAGACTTCCTTCCGCAAACGGCGAAACGCTTTGACTCGGTGAGTTTCGCGGCATTCCGACTTCGATGCCCGGTTGCCGAAATTCAGTTGCCTTTGAATTTCGGGTGATCCCTCTTGAGCATGTATGCTTCTGCTACTTGTTCTACATCAGACTTCTTCCGCAAACGGCGAAACGCTTTGACTCGGTGAGTTTCGCGGCATTCCGACTTCGATGCCCCGGTTGCCGAAATTCAGTTGCCTTTGAATTTCGGGTGATCCCTCTTGAGCATGTATGCTTCTGCTACTTGTTCTACATCAGACTTCTTCCGCAAACGGCGAAACGCTTTGACTCGGTGAGTTTCGCGGCATTCCGACTTCGATGCCCCGGTTGCCGAAATTCAGTTGCCTTTGAATTTCGGGTGATCCCTCTTGAGCATGTATGCTTCTGCTACTTGTTCTACATCAGACTTCTTCCGCAAACGGCGAAACGCTTTGACTCGGTGAGTTTCGCGGCATTCCGACTTCGATGCCCCGGTTGCCGAAATTCAGTTGCCTTTGAATTTCGGGTGATCCCTCTTGAGCATGTATGCTTCTGCTACTTGTTCTACATCAGACTTCCTTCCGCAAACGGCGAAACGCTTTGACTCGGTGAGTTTCGCGGCATTCCGACTTCGATGCCCCGGTTGCCGAAATTCAGTTGCCTTTGAATTTCGGGTGATCCCTCTTGAGCATGTATGCTTCTGCTACTTGTTCTACATCAGACTTCCTTCCGCAAACGGCGAAACGCTTTGACTCGGTGAGTTTCGCGGCATTCCGACTTCGATGCCCCGGTTGCCGAAATTCAGTTGCCTTTGAATTTCGGGTGATCCCTCTTGAGCATGTATGCTTCTGCTACTTGTTCTACATCAGACTTCCTTCCGCAAACGGCGAAACGCTTTGACTCGGTGAGTTTCGCGGCATTCCGACTTCGATGCCCCGGTTGCCGAAATTCAGTTGCCTTTGAATTTCGGGTGATCCCTCTTGAGCATGTATGCTTCTGCTACTTGTTCTACATCAGACTTCTTCCGCAAACGGCGAAACGCTTTGACTCGGTGAGTTTCGCGGCATTCCGACTTCGATGCCCCGGTTGCCGAAATTCAGTTGCCTTTGAATTTCGGGTGATCCCTCTTGAGCATGTATGCTTCTGCTACTTGTTCTACATCAGACTTCCTTCCGCAAACGGCGAAACGCTTTGACTCGGTGAGTTTCGCGGCATTCCGACTTCGATGCCCCGGTTGCCGAAATTCAGTTGCCTTTGAATTTCGGGTGATCCCTCTTGAGCATGTATGCTTCTGCTACTTGTTCTACATCAGACTTCCTTCCGCAAACGGCGAAACGCTTTGACTCGGTGAGTTTCGCGGCATTCCGACTTCGATGCCCCGGTTGCCGAAATTCAGTTGCCTTTGAATTTCGGGTGATCCCTCTTGAGCATGTATGCTTCTGCTACTTGTTCTACATCAGACTTCCTTCGCAAACGGCGAAACGCTTTGACTCGGTGAGTTTCGCGGCATTCCGACTTCGATGCCCCGGTTGCCGAAATTCAGTTGCCTTTGAATTTCGGGTGATCCCTCTTGAGCATGTATGCTTCTGCTACTTGTTCTACATCAGACTTCCTTCCGCAAACGGCGAAACGCTTTGACTCGGTGAGTTTCGCGGCATTCCGACTTCGATGCCCCGGTTGCCGAAATTCAGTTGCCTTTGAATTTCGGGTGATCCCTCTTGAGCATGTATGCTTCTGCTACTTGTTCTACATCAGACTTCTTCCGCAAACGGCGAAACGCTTTGACTCGGTGAGTTTCGCGGCATTCCGACTTCGATGCCCCGGTTGCCGAAATTCAGTTGCCTTTGAATTTCGGGTGATCCCTCTTGAGCATGTATGCTTCTGCTACTTGTTCTACATCACACTTCTTCCGCAAACGGCGAAACGCTTTGACTCGGTGAGTTTCGCGGCATTCCGACTTCGATGCCCGGTTGCCGAAATTCAGTTGCCTTTGAATTTCGGGTGATCCCTCTTGAGCATGTATGCTTCTGCTACTTGTTCTACATCAGACTTCCTTCCGCAAACGGCGAAACGCTTTGACTCGGTGAGTTTTACGGCATTCCGACTTCGATGCCCCGGTTGCCGAAATTCAGTTGCCTTTGAATTTCGGGTGATCCCTCTTGAGCATGTATGCTTCTGCTACTTGTTCTACATCAGACTTTCTTCCGCAAACGGCGAAACGCTTTGACTCGGTGAGTTTCGCGGCATTCCGACTTCGATGCCCCTGTTGCCGAAATTCAGTTGCCTTTGAATTGCGGGGGATCCCTCTTTAGCTTGTATGCTTCTGCTACTTGTTTTACATCAGACTTCTTCCGCAAAGGACCAAACACTTTGACTCGGTGAGTTTCGCGGCATTCCGACTTCGTTGCCCCGGTTGCCGAAATTCAGTTGCCTTTGAATTTCGGGTGATCCCTCTTGAGCATGTATGCCTCTGCTACTTGTTCTACATCAGACTTCCTTCCGCAAAATGCGAAACGCTTTGACTCGGTGAGTTTCGCGGCATTCCGACTTCGATGCCCCGGTTGCCGAAATTCAGTTGCCTTTGAATTTCGGGAGATCCCTCTTGAGCATGTATACTTCTGCTACTTGTTCTACATCAGACTTTCTTCCGCAAACGGCGAAACGCTTTGACTCGGTGAGTTTCGCGGCATTCCGACTTCGATGCCCCAGTTGCTGAAATTCAGTTGCCTTTGAATATCGGGTGATCCCTCTTGAGCATGTATGCCTCTGCTACTTGTTCAACATCAGACTTCCTTCCGCAAATTGCGAAACGCTTTGACTCGGTGAGTTTCGCGGCATTCCGACTTTGATGCCCCGGTTGCCGAAATTCATTTGCCTTTGAATTTCGGGAGATCCCTCTTGAGCATGTATGCTTCTGCTACTTGTTCTACATCAGACTTCTTCCGCAAACGGCGAAACGCTTTGACTCGGTGAGTTTCGCGGCATTCCGACTTCGATGCCCCGGTTGCCGAAATTCAGTTGCCTTTGAATTTCGGGTGATCCCTCTTGAGCATGTATGCTTCTGCTACTTGTTCTACATCAGACTTCCTTCCGCAAACGGCGAAACGCTTTGACTCGGTGAGTTTCGCGGCATTCCGACTTCGATGCCCCGGTTGCCGAAATTCAGTTGCCTTTGAATTTCGGGTGATCCCTCTTGAGCATGTATGCTTCTGCTACTTGTTCTACATCAGACTTCCTTCCGCAAACGGCGAAACGCTTTGACTCGGTGAGTTTCGCGGCATTCCGACTTCGATGCCCGGTTGCCGAAATTCAGTTGCCTTTGAATTTCGGGTGATCCCTCTTGAGCATGTATGCTTCTGCTACTTGTTCTACATCAGACTTCCTTCCGCAAACGGCGAAACGCTTTGACTCGGTGAGTTTCGCGGCATTCCGACTTCGATGCCCCGGTTGCCGAAATTCAGTTGCCTTTGAATTTCGGGTGATCCCTCTTGAGCATGTATGCTTCTGCTACTTGTTCTACATCAGACTTTCTTCCGCAAACGGCGAAACGCTTTGACTCGGTGAGTTTCGCGGCATTCCGACTTCGATGCCCCGGTTGCCGAAATTCAGTTGCCTTTGAATTTCGGGTGATCCCTCTTGAGCATGTATGCTTCTGCTACTTGTTCTACATCAGACTTCTTCCGCAAACGGCGAAACGCTTTGACTCGGTGAGTTTCGCGGCATTCCGACTTCGATGCCCCGGTTGCCGAAATTCAGTTGCCTTTGAATTTCGGGTGATCCCTCTTGAGCATGTATGCTTCTGCTACTTGTTCTACATCAGACTTCTTCCGCAAACGGCGAAACGCTTTGACTCGGTGAGTTTCGCGGCATTCCGACTTCGATGCCCGGTTGCCGAAATTCAGTTGCCTTTGAATTTCGGGTGATCCCTCTTGAGCATGTATGCTTCTGCTACTTGTTCTACATCAGACTTCCTTCCGCAAACGGCGAAACGCTTTGACTCGGTGAGTTTCGCGGCATTCCGACTTCGATGCCCCGGTTGCCGAAATTCAGTTGCCTTTGAATTTCGGGTGATCCCTCTTGAGCATGTATGCTTCTGCTACTTGTTCTACATCAGACTTTCTTCCGCAAACGGCGAAACGCTTTGACTCGGTGAGTTTCGCGGCATTCCGACTTCGATGCCCCGGTTGCCGAAATTCAGTTGCCTTTGAATTTCGGGTGATCCCTCTTGAGCATGTATGCTTCTGCTACTTGTTCTACATCAGACTTTCTTCCGCAAACGGCGAAACGCTTTGACTCGGTGAGTTTCGCGGCATTCCGACTTCGATGCCCCGGTTGCCGAAATTCAGTTGCCTTTGAATTTCGGGTGATCCCTCTTGAGCATGTATGCTTCTGCTACTTGTTCTACATCAGACTTCCTTCCGCAAACGGCGAAACGCTTTGACTCGGTGAGTTTCGCGGCATTCCGACTTCGATGCCCGGTTGCCGAAATTCAGTTGCCTTTGAATTTCGGGTGATCCCTCTTGAGCATGTATGCTTCTGCTACTTGTTCTACATCAGACTTCCTTCCGCAAACGGCGAAACGCTTTGACTCGGTGAGTTTCGCGGCATTCCGACTTCGATGCCCCGGTTGCCGAAATTCAGTTGCCTTTGAATTTCGGGTGATCCCTCTTGAGCATGTATGCTTCTGCTACTTGTTCTACATCAGACTTCTTCCGCAAACGGCGAAACGCTTTGACTCGGTGAGTTTCGCGGCATTCCGACTTCGATGCCCCGGTTGCCGAAATTCAGTTGCCTTTGAATTTCGGGTGATCCCTCTTGAGCATGTATGCTTCTGCTACTTGTTCTACATCAGACTTCCTTCCGCAAACGGCGAAACGCTTTGACTCGGTGAGTTTCGCGGCATTCCGACTTCGATGCCCCGGTTGCCGAAATTCAGTTGCCTTTGAATTTCGGGTGATCCCTCTTGAGCATGTATGCTTCTGCTACTTGTTCTACATCAGACTTCCTTCCGCAAACGGCGAAACGCTTTGACTCGGTGAGTTTCGCGGCATTCCGACTTCGATGCCCCGGTTGCCGAAATTCAGTTGCCTTTGAATTTCGGGTGATCCCTCTTGAGCATGTATGCTTCTGCTACTTGTTCTACATCAGACTTCCTTCCGCAAACGGCGAAACGCTTTGACTCGGTGAGTTTCGCGGCATTCCGACTTCGATGCCCCGGTTGCCGAAATTCAGTTGCCTTTGAATTTCGGGTGATCCCTCTTGAGCATGTATGCTTCTGCTACTTGTTCTACATCAGACTTCCTTCCGCAAACGGCGAAACGCTTTGACTCGGTGAGTTTCGCGGCATTCCGACTTCGATGCCCCGGTTGCCGAAATTCAGTTGCCTTTGAATTTCGGGTGATCCCTCTTGAGCATGTATGCTTCTGCTACTTGTTCTACATCAGACTTCTTCCGCAAACGGCGAAACGCTTTGACTCGGTGAGTTTCGCGGCATTCCGACTTCGATGCCCCGGTTGCCGAAATTCAGTTGCCTTTGAATTTCGGGTGATCCCTCTTGAGCATGTATGCTTCTGCTACTTGTTCTACATCAGACTTCCTTCCGCAAACGGCGAAACGCTTTGACTCGGTGAGTTTCGCGGCATTCCGACTTCGATGCCCCGGTTGCCGAAATTCAGTTGCCTTTGAATTTCGGGTGATCCCTCTTGAGCATGTATGCTTCTGCTACTTGTTCTACATCAGACTTCCTTCCGCAAACGGCGAAACGCTTTGACTCGGTGAGTTTCGCGGCATTCCGACTTCGATGCCCCGGTTGCCGAAATTCAGTTGCCTTTGAATTTCGGGTGATCCCTCTTGAGCATGTATGCTTCTGCTACTTGTTCTACATCAGACTTCTTCCGCAAACGGCGAAACGCTTTGACTCGGTGAGTTTCGCGGCATTCCGACTTCGATGCCCCGGTTGCCGAAATTCAGTTGCCTTTGAATTTCGGGTGATCCCTCTTGAGCATGTATGCTTCTGCTACTTGTTCTACATCAGACTTCCTTCCGCAAACGGCGAAACGCTTTGACTCGGTGAGTTTCGCGGCATTCCGACTTCGATGCCCCGGTTGCCGAAATTCAGTTGCCTTTGAATTTCGGGTGATCCCTCTTGAGCATGTATGCTTCTGCTACTTGTTCTACATCAGACTTCTTCCGCAAACGGCGAAACGCTTTGACTCGGTGAGTTTCGCGGCATTCCGACTTCGATGCCCCGGTTGCCGAAATTCAGTTGCCTTTGAATTTCGGGTGATCCCTCTTGAGCATGTATGCTTCTGCTACTTGTTCTACATCAGACTTCCTTCCGCAAACGGCGAAACGCTTTGACTCGGTGAGTTTCGCGGCATTCCGACTTCGATGCCCCGGTTGCCGAAATTCAGTTGCCTTTGAATTTCGGGTGATCCCTCTTGAGCATGTATGCTTCTGCTACTTGTTCTACATCAGACTTCCTTCCGCAAACGGCGAAACGCTTTGACTCGGTGAGTTTCGCGGCATTCCGACTTCGATGCCCCGGTTGCCGAAATTCAGTTGCCTTTGAATTTCGGGTGATCCCTCTTGAGCATGTATGCTTCTGCTACTTGTTCTACATCAGACTTCTTCCGCAAACGGCGAAACGCTTTGACTCGGTGAGTTTCGCGGCATTCCGACTTCGATGCCCCGGTTGCCGAAATTCAGTTGCCTTTGAATTTCGGGTGATCCCTCTTGAGCATGTATGCTTCTGCTACTTGTTCTACATCAGACTTCCTTCCGCAAACGGCGAAACGCTTTGACTCGGTGAGTTTCGCGGCATTCCGACTTCGATGCCCCGGTTGCCGAAATTCAGTTGCCTTTGAATTTCGGGTGATCCCTCTTGAGCATGTATGCTTCTGCTACTTGTTCTACATCAGACTTCTTCCGCAAACGGCGAAACGCTTTGACTCGGTGAGTTTCGCGGCATTCCGACTTCGATGCCCGGTTGCCGAAATTCAGTTGCCTTTGAATTTCGGGTGATCCCTCTTGAGCATGTATGCTTCTGCTACTTGTTCTACATCAGACTTCCTTCCGCAAACGGCGAAACGCTTTGACTCGGTGAGTTTCGCGGCATTCCGACTTCGATGCCCCGGTTGCCGAAATTCAGTTGCCTTTGAATTTCGGGTGATCCCTCTTGAGCATGTATGCTTCTGCTACTTGTTCTACATCAGACTTCTTCCGCAAACGGCGAAACGCTTTGACTCGGTGAGTTTCGCGGCATTCCGACTTCGATGCCCCGGTTGCCGAAATTCAGTTGCCTTTGAATTTCGGGTGATCCCTCTTGAGCATGTATGCTTCTGCTACTTGTTCTACATCAGACTTCCTTCCGCAAACGGCGAAACGCTTTGACTCGGTGAGTTTCGCGGCATTCCGACTTCGATGCCCCGGTTGCCGAAATTCAGTTGCCTTTGAATTTCGGGTGATCCCTCTTGAGCATGTATGCTTCTGCTACTTGTTCTACATCAGACTTCTTCCGCAAACGGCGAAACGCTTTGACTCGGTGAGTTTCGCGGCATTCCGACTTCGATGCCCCGGTTGCCGAAATTCAGTTGCCTTTGAATTTCGGGTGATCCCTCTTGAGCATGTATGCTTCTGCTACTTGTTCTACATCAGACTTCTTCCGCAAACGGCGAAACGCTTTGACTCGGTGAGTTTCGCGGCATTCCGACTTCGATGCCCCGGTTGCCGAAATTCAGTTGCCTTTGAATTTCGGGTGATCCCTCTTGAGCATGTATGCTTCTGCTACTTGTTCTACATCAGACTTCCTTCCGCAAACGGCGAAACGCTTTGACTCGGTGAGTTTCGCGGCATTCCGACTTCGATGCCCCGGTTGCCGAAATTCAGTTGCCTTTGAATTTCGGGTGATCCCTCTTGAGCATGTATGCTTCTGCTACTTGTTCTACATCAGACTTCCTTCCGCAAACGGCGAAACGCTTTGACTCGGTGAGTTTCGCGGCATTCCGACTTCGATGCCCCGGTTGCCGAAATTCAGTTGCCTTTGAATTTCGGGTGATCCCTCTTGAGCATGTATGCTTCTGCTACTTGTTCTACATCAGACTTCTTCCGCAAACGGCGAAACGCTTTGACTCGGTGAGTTTCGCGGCATTCCGACTTCGATGCCCCGGTTGCCGAAATTCAGTTGCCTTTGAATTTCGGGTGATCCCTCTTGAGCATGTATGCTTCTGCTACTTGTTCTACATCAGACTTCTTCCGCAAACGGCGAAACGCTTTGACTCGGTGAGTTTCGCGGCATTCCGACTTCGATGCCCCGGTTGCCGAAATTCAGTTGCCTTTGAATTTCGGGTGATCCCTCTTGAGCATGTATGCTTCTGCTACTTGTTCTACATCAGACTTCCTTCGCAACGGCGAAACGCTTTGACTCGGTGAGTTTCGCGGCATTCCGACTTCGATGCCCCGGTTGCCGAAATTCAGTTGCCTTTGAATTTCGGGTGATCCCTCTTGAGCATGTATGCTTCTGCTACTTGTTCTACATCAGACTTCTTCCGCAAACGGCGAAACGCTTTGACTCGGTGAGTTTCGCGGCATTCCGACTTCGATGCCCCCGAAATTCAGTTGCCTTTGAATTTCGGGTGATCCCTCTTGAGCATGTATGCTTCTGCTACTTGTTCTACATCAGACTTCCTTCCGCAAACGGCGAAACGCTTTGACTCGGTGAGTTTCGCGGCATTCCGACTTCGATGCCCCGGTTGCCGAAATTCAGTTGCCTTTGAATTTCGGGTGATCCCTCTTGAGCATGTATGCTTCTGCTACTTGTTCTACATCAGACTTTCTTCCGCAAACGGCGAAACGCTTTGACTCGGTGAGTTTCGCGGCATTCCGACTTCGATGCCCCGGTTGCCGAAATTCAGTTGCCTTTGAATTTCGGGTGATCCCTCTTGAGCATGTATGCTTCTGCTACTTGTTCTACATCAGACTTCCTTCCGCAAACGGCGAAACGCTTTGACTCGGTGAGTTTCGCGGCATTCCGACTTCGATGCCCCGGTTGCCGAAATTCAGTTGCCTTTGAATTTCGGGTGATCCCTCTTGAGCATGTATGCTTCTGCTACTTGTTCTACATCAGACTTCCTTCCGCAAACGGCGAAACGCTTTGACTCGGTGAGTTTCGCGGCATTCCGACTTCGATGCCCCGGTTGCCGAAATTCAGTTGCCTTTGAATTTCGGGTGATCCCTCTTGAGCATGTATGCTTCTGCTACTTGTTCTACATCAGACTTCCTTCCGCAAACGGCGAAACGCTTTGACTCGGTGAGTTTCGCGGCATTCCGACTTCGATGCCCGGTTGCCGAAATTCAGTTGCCTTTGAATTTCGGGTGATCCCTCTTGAGCATGTATGCTTCTGCTACTTGTTCTACATCAGACTTCCTTCCGCAAACGGCGAAACGCTTTGACTCGGTGAGTTTCGCGGCATTCCGACTTCGATGCCCGGTTGCCGAAATTCAGTTGCCTTTGAATTTCGGGTGATCCCTCTTGAGCATGTATGCTTCTGCTACTTGTTCTACATCAGACTTCCTTCCGCAAACGGCGAAACGCTTTGACTCGGTGAGTTTCGCGGCATTCCGACTTCGATGCCCCGGTTGCCGAAATTCAGTTGCCTTTGAATTTCGGGTGATCCCTCTTGAGCATGTATGCTTCTGCTACTTGTTCTACATCAGACTTCCTTCCGCAAACGGCGAAACGCTTTGACTCGGTGAGTTTCGCGGCATTCCGACTTCGATGCCCCGGTTGCCGAAATTCAGTTGCCTTTGAATTTCGGGTGATCCCTCTTGAGCATGTATGCTTCTGCTACTTGTTCTACATCAGACTTCTTCCGCAAACGGCGAAACGCTTTGACTCGGTGAGTTTCGCGGCATTCCGACTTCGATGCCCCGGTTGCCGAAATTCAGTTGCCTTTGAATTTCGGGTGATCCCTCTTGAGCATGTATGCTTCTGCTACTTGTTCTACATCAGACTTCTTCCGCAAACGGCGAAACGCTTTGACTCGGTGAGTTTCGCGGCATTCCGACTTCGATGCCCCGGTTGCCGAAATTCAGTTGCCTTTGAATTTCGGGTGATCCCTCTTGAGCATGTATGCTTCTGCTACTTGTTCTACATCAGACTTCCTTCCGCAAACGGCGAAACGCTTTGACTCGGTGAGTTTCGCGGCATTCCGACTTCGATGCCCGGTTGCCGAAATTCAGTTGCCTTTGAATTTCGGGTGATCCCTCTTGAGCATGTATGCTTCTGCTACTTGTTCTACATCAGACTTCTTCCGCAAACGGCGAAACGCTTTGACTCGGTGAGTTTCGCGGCATTCCGACTTCGATGCCCCGGTTGCCGAAATTCAGTTGCCTTTGAATTTCGGGTGATCCCTCTTGAGCATGTATGCTTCTGCTACTTGTTCTACATCAGACTTCTTCCGCAAACGGCGAAACGCTTTGACTCGGTGAGTTTCGCGGCATTCCGACTTCGATGCCCCGGTTGCCGAAATTCAGTTGCCTTTGAATTTCGGGTGATCCCTCTTGAGCATGTATGCTTCTGCTACTTGTTCTACATCAGACTTCCTTCCGCAAACGGCGAAACGCTTTGACTCGGTGAGTTTCGCGGCATTCCGACTTCGATGCCCCGGTTGCCGAAATTCAGTTGCCTTTGAATTTCGGGTGATCCCTCTTGAGCATGTATGCTTCTGCTACTTGTTCTACATCAGACTTCCTTCCGCAAACGCGAAACGCTTTGACTCGGTGAGTTTCGCGGCATTCCGACTTCGATGCCCCGGTTGCCGAAATTCAGTTGCCTTTGAATTTCGGGTGATCCCTCTTGAGCATGTATGCTTCTGCTACTTGTTCTACATCAGACTTCCTTCCGCAAACGGCGAAACGCTTTGACTCGGTGAGTTTCGCGGCATTCCGACTTCGATGCCCCGGTTGCCGAAATTCAGTTGCCTTTGAATTTCGGGTGATCCCTCTTGAGCATGTATGCTTCTGCTACTTGTTCTACATCAGACTTCCTTCCGCAAACGGCGAAACGCTTTGACTCGGTGAGTTTCGCGGCATTCCGACTTCGATGCCCCGGTTGCCGAAATTCAGTTGCCTTTGAATTTCGGGTGATCCCTCTTGAGCATGTATGCTTCTGCTACTTGTTCTACATCAGACTTCTTCCGCAAACGGCGAAACGCTTTGACTCGGTGAGTTTCGCGGCATTCCGACTTCGATGCCCCGGTTGCCGAAATTCAGTTGCCTTTGAATTTCGGGTGATCCCTCTTGAGCATGTATGCTTCTGCTACTTGTTCTACATCAGACTTCTTCCGCAAACGGCGAAACGCTTTGACTCGGTGAGTTTCGCGGCATTCCGACTTCGATGCCCCGGTTGCCGAAATTCAGTTGCCTTTGAATTTCGGGTGATCCCTCTTGAGCATGTATGCTTCTGCTACTTGTTCTACATCAGACTTCCTTCCGCAAACGGCGAAACGCTTTGACTCGGTGAGTTTCGCGGCATTCCGACTTCGATGCCCCGGTTGCCGAAATTCAGTTGCCTTTGAATTTCGGGTGATCCCTCTTGAGCATGTATGCTTCTGCTACTTGTTCTACATCAGACTTCTTCCGCAAACGGCGAAACGCTTTGACTCGGTGAGTTTCGCGGCATTCCGACTTCGATGCCCGGTTGCCGAAATTCAGTTGCCTTTGAATTTCGGGTGATCCCTCTTGAGCATGTATGCTTCTGCTACTTGTTCTACATCAGACTTCTTCCGCAAACGGCGAAACGCTTTGACTCGGTGAGTTTCGCGGCATTCCGACTTCGATGCCCCGGTTGCCGAAATTCAGTTGCCTTTGAATTTCGGGTGATCCCTCTTGAGCATGTATGCTTCTGCTACTTGTTCTACATCAGACTTCCTTCCGCAAACGGCGAAACGCTTTGACTCGGTGAGTTTCGCGGCATTCCGACTTCGATGCCCCGGTTGCCGAAATTCAGTTGCCTTTGAATTTCGGGTGATCCCTCTTGAGCATGTATGCTTCTGCTACTTGTTCTACATCAGACTTCTTCCGCAAACGGCGAAACGCTTTGACTCGGTGAGTTTCGCGGCATTCCGACTTCGATGCCCCGGTTGCCGAAATTCAGTTGCCTTTGAATTTCGGGTGATCCCTCTTGAGCATGTATGCTTCTGCTACTTGTTCTACATCAGACTTCTTCCGCAAACGGCGAAACGCTTTGACTCGGTGAGTTTCGCGGCATTCCGACTTCGATGCCCCGGTTGCCGAAATTCAGTTGCCTTTGAATTTCGGGTGATCCCTCTTGAGCATGTATGCTTCTGCTACTTGTTCTACATCAGACTTCCTTCCGCAAACGGCGAAACGCTTTGACTCGGTGAGTTTCGCGGCATTCCGACTTCGATGCCCCGGTTGCCGAAATTCAGTTGCCTTTGAATTTCGGGTGATCCCTCTTGAGCATGTATGCTTCTGCTACTTGTTCTACATCACACTTCCTTCCGCAAACGGCGAAACGCTTTGACTCGGTTAGTTTCGCGGCATTCCGACTTCGATGCCCCGGTTGCCGAAATTCGGTTGCCTTTGAATTTCGGGTGATCCCTCTTGAGCATGTATGCTTCTGCTACTTGTTCTACATCACACTTCCTTCCGCAAATAGCGAAACGCTTTGACTCGGTGAGTTTCGCGGCATTCCGACTTCGATGCCCCGGTTGCCGAAATTCAGTTGCCTTTGAATTTCGGGTGATCCCTCTTGAGCATGTATGCTTCTGCTACTTGTTCTACAACAGACTTCCTTCCGCAAACGGCGATACGCTTTGACTCGGAGAGTTTCGCGGCATTCCGACTTCGTGGCCCTGGTTGCCGAAATTCAGTTGCTTTTGAATTTCGGGTGATCCCTCTTGAACATGTATGCTTCTGCTACTTGTTCTACATCAGACTTCCTTCCGCAAACGGCGAAACGCTTTGACTCGGTGAGTTTCGCGGCATTCCGACTTCGATGCCCCGGTTGCCGAAAGTCAGTTGCCTTTGAATTTCGCGTGATCCCTCTTGAGCATGTATGCTTCTCCTACTTGTTCTACATCACACTTCCTTCCGCAAACAGCGAAACGCTTTGACTCGGTGAGTTTCACGGCATTCCGACTTCGATGCCCCGGTTGCCGAAATTCGGTTGCCTTTGAATTTCGGGTGATCCATCATGAGCATGTATGCTTCAGCTACTTGTTCTACATCACACTTCCTTCCACAAACGGTGAAACGCTTTGACTCGGTGAGTTTCGTGGCATTCCGACTTCGATGCCCCGGTTGCCGAAAGTCAATTGCCTTTGAATTTCGGGTGATCCCTCTTGAGCATGTATGCTTCTGCTACTTGTTCTACATCAGACTTCCTTCCGCAAACGGCGAAACGCTTTGACTCGGTGAGTTTCGCGGCATTCCGACTTCGATGCCCCGGTTGCCGAAATTCAGTTGCCTTTGAATTTCGGGTGATCCCTCTTGAGCATGTATGCTTCTGCTACTTGTTCTACATCAGACTTCCTTCCGCAAACGGCGAAACGCTTTGACTCGGTGAGTTTCGCGGCATTCCGACTTCGATGCCCCGGTTGCCGAAATTCAGTTGCCTTTGAATTTCGGGTGATCCCTCTTGAGCATGTATGCTTCTGCTACTTGTTCTACATCAGACTTCCTTCCGCAAACGGCGAAACGCTTTGACTCGGTGAGTTTCGCGGCATTCCGACTTCGATGCCCCGGTTGCCGAAATTCAGTTGCCTTTGAATTTCGGGTGATCCCTCTTGAGCATGTATGCTTCTGCTACTTGTTCTACATCAGACTTCCTTCCGCAAACGGCGAAACGCTTTGACTCGGTGAGTTTCGCGGCATTCCGACTTCGATGCCCCGGTTGCCGAAATTCAGTTGCCTTTGAATTTCGGGTGATCCCTCTTGAGCATGTATGCTTCTGCTACTTGTTCTACATCAGACTTCCTTCCGCAAACGGCGAAACGCTTTGACTCGGTGAGTTTCGCGGCATTCCGACTTCGATGCCCGGTTGCCGAAATTCAGTTGCCTTTGAATTTCGGGTGATCCCTCTTGAGCATGTATGCTTCTGCTACTTGTTCTACATCAGACTTCTTCCGCAAACGGCGAAACGCTTTGACTCGGTGAGTTTCGCGGCATTCCGACTTCGATGCCCCGGTTGCCGAAATTCAGTTGCCTTTGAATTTCGGGTGATCCCTCTTGAGCATGTATGCTTCTGCTACTTGTTCTACATCAGACTTCCTTCCGCAAACGGCGAAACGCTTTGACTCGGTGAGTTTCGCGGCATTCCGACTTCGATGCCCGGTTGCCGAAATTCAGTTGCCTTTGAATTTCGGGTGATCCCTCTTGAGCATGTATGCTTCTGCTACTTGTTCTACATCAGACTTCCTTCCGCAAACGGCGAAACGCTTTGACTCGGTGAGTTTCGCGGCATTCCGACTTCGATGCCCCGGTTGCCGAAATTCAGTTGCCTTTGAATTTCGGGTGATCCCTCTTGAGCATGTATGCTTCTGCTACTTGTTCTACATCAGACTTCTTCCGCAAACGGCGAAACGCTTTGACTCGGTGAGTTTCGCGGCATTCCGACTTCGATGCCCCGGTTGCCGAAATTCAGTTGCCTTTGAATTTCGGGTGATCCCTCTTGAGCATGTATGCTTCTGCTACTTGTTCTACATCAGACTTCCTTCCGCAAACGGCGAAACGCTTTGACTCGGTGAGTTTCGCGGCATTCCGACTTCGATGCCCGGTTGCCGAAATTCAGTTGCCTTTGAATTTCGGGTGATCCCTCTTGAGCATGTATGCTTCTGCTACTTGTTCTACATCAGACTTCTTCCGCAAACGGCGAAACGCTTTGACTCGGTGAGTTTCGCGGCATTCCGACTTCGATGCCCCGGTTGCCGAAATTCAGTTGCCTTTGAATTTCGGGTGATCCCTCTTGAGCATGTATGCTTCTGCTACTTGTTCTACATCAGACTTCCTTCCGCAAACGGCGAAACGCTTTGACTCGGTGAGTTTCGCGGCATTCCGACTTCGATGCCCCGGTTGCCGAAATTCAGTTGCCTTTGAATTTCGGGTGATCCCTCTTGAGCATGTATGCTTCTGCTACTTGTTCTACATCAGACTTCTTCCGCAAACGGCGAAACGCTTTGACTCGGTGAGTTTCGCGGCATTCCGACTTCGATGCCCCGGTTGCCGAAATTCAGTTGCCTTTGAATTTCGGGTGATCCCTCTTGAGCATGTATGCTTCTGCTACTTGTTCTACATCAGACTTCCTTCCGCAAACGGCGAAACGCTTTGACTCGGTGAGTTTCGCGGCATTCCGACTTCGATGCCCCGGTTGCCGAAATTCAGTTGCCTTTGAATTTCGGGTGATCCCTCTTGAGCATGTATGCTTCTGCTACTTGTTCTACATCAGACTTCTTCCGCAAACGGCGAAACGCTTTGACTCGGTGAGTTTCGCGGCATTCCGACTTCGATGCCCCGGTTGCCGAAATTCAGTTGCCTTTGAATTTCGGGTGATCCCTCTTGAGCATGTATGCTTCTGCTACTTGTTCTACATCAGACTTCTTCCGCAAACGGCGAAACGCTTTGACTCGGTGAGTTTCGCGGCATTCCGACTTCGATGCCCGGTTGCCGAAATTCAGTTGCCTTTGAATTTCGGGTGATCCCTCTTGAGCATGTATGCTTCTGCTACTTGTTCTACATCAGACTTCCTTCCGCAAACGGCGAAACGCTTTGACTCGGTGAGTTTCGCGGCATTCCGACTTCGATGCCCCGGTTGCCGAAATTCAGTTGCCTTTGAATTTCGGGTGATCCCTCTTGAGCATGTATGCTTCTGCTACTTGTTCTACATCAGACTTCCTTCCGCAAACGGCGAAACGCTTTGACTCGGTGAGTTTCGCGGCATTCCGACTTCGATGCCCCGGTTGCCGAAATTCAGTTGCCTTTGAATTTCGGGTGATCCCTCTTGAGCATGTATGCTTCTGCTACTTGTTCTACATCAGACTTCCTTCCGCAAACGGCGAAACGCTTTGACTCGGTGAGTTTCGCGGCATTCCGACTTCGATGCCCCGGTTGCCGAAATTCAGTTGCCTTTGAATTTCGGGTGATCCCTCTTGAGCATGTATGCTTCTGCTACTTGTTCTACATCAGACTTCTTCCGCAAACGGCGAAACGCTTTGACTCGGTGAGTTTCGCGGCATTCCGACTTCGATGCCCCGGTTGCCGAAATTCAGTTGCCTTTGAATTTCGGGTGATCCCTCTTGAGCATGTATGCTTCTGCTACTTGTTCTACATCAGACTTCTTCCGCAAACGGCGAAACGCTTTGACTCGGTGAGTTTCGCGGCATTCCGACTTCGATGCCCCGGTTGCCGAAATTCAGTTGCCTTTGAATTTCGGGTGATCCCTCTTGAGCATGTATGCTTCTGCTACTTGTTCTACATCAGACTTCCTTCCGCAAACGGCGAAACGCTTTGACTCGGTGAGTTTCGCGGCATTCCGACTTCGATGCCCCGGTTGCCGAAATTCAGTTGCCTTTGAATTTCGGGTGATCCCTCTTGAGCATGTATGCTTCTGCTACTTGTTCTACATCAGACTTCTTCCGCAAACGGCGAAACGCTTTGACTCGGTGAGTTTCGCGGCATTCCGACTTCGATGCCCCGGTTGCCGAAATTCAGTTGCCTTTGAATTTCGGGTGATCCCTCTTGAGCATGTATGCTTCTGCTACTTGTTCTACATCAGACTTCTTCCGCAAACGGCGAAACGCTTTGACTCGGTGAGTTTCGCGGCATTCCGACTTCGATGCCCCGGTTGCCGAAATTCAGTTGCCTTTGAATTTCGGGTGATCCCTCTTGAGCATGTATGCTTCTGCTACTTGTTCTACATCAGACTTCTTCCGCAAACGGCGAAACGCTTTGACTCGGTGAGTTTCGCGGCATTCCGACTTCGATGCCCCGGTTGCCGAAATTCAGTTGCCTTTGAATTTCGGGTGATCCCTCTTGAGCATGTATGCTTCTGCTACTTGTTCTACATCAGACTTCTTCCGCAAACGGCGAAACGCTTTGACTCGGTGAGTTTCGCGGCATTCCGACTTCGATGCCCCGGTTGCCGAAATTCAGTTGCCTTTGAATTTCGGGTGATCCCTCTTGAGCATGTATGCTTCTGCTACTTGTTCTACATCAGACTTCTTCCGCAAACGGCGAAACGCTTTGACTCGGTGAGTTTCGCGGCATTCCGACTTCGATGCCCCGGTTGCCGAAATTCAGTTGCCTTTGAATTTCGGGTGATCCCTCTTGAGCATGTATGCTTCTGCTACTTGTTCTACATCAGACTTCTTCCGCAAACGGCGAAACGCTTTGACTCGGTGAGTTTCGCGGCATTCCGACTTCGATGCCCCGGTTGCCGAAATTCAGTTGCCTTTGAATTTCGGGTGATCCCTCTTGAGCATGTATGCTTCTGCTACTTGTTCTACATCAGACTTCTTCCGCAAACGGCGAAACGCTTTGACTCGGTGAGTTTCGCGGCATTCCGACTTCGATGCCCCGGTTGCCGAAATTCAGTTGCCTTTGAATTTCGGGTGATCCCTCTTGAGCATGTATGCTTCTGCTACTTGTTCTACATCAGACTTCTTCCGCAAACGGCGAAACGCTTTGACTCGGTGAGTTTCGCGGCATTCCGACTTCGATGCCCCGGTTGCCGAAATTCAGTTGCCTTTGAATTTCGGGTGATCCCTCTTGAGCATGTATGCTTCTGCTACTTGTTCTACATCAGACTTCTTCCGCAAACGGCGAAACGCTTTGACTCGGTGAGTTTCGCGGCATTCCGACTTCGATGCCCGGTTGCCGAAATTCAGTTGCCTTTGAATTTCGGGTGATCCCTCTTGAGCATGTATGCTTCTGCTACTTGTTCTACATCAGACTTCTTCCGCAAACGGCGAAACGCTTTGACTCGGTGAGTTTCGCGGCATTCCGACTTCGATGCCCCGGTTGCCGAAATTCAGTTGCCTTTGAATTTCGGGTGATCCCTCTTGAGCATGTATGCTTCTGCTACTTGTTCTACATCAGACTTCCTTCCGCAAACGGCGAAACGCTTTGACTCGGTGAGTTTCGCGGCATTCCGACTTCGATGCCCCGGTTGCCGAAATTCAGTTGCCTTTGAATTTCGGGTGATCCCTCTTGAGCATGTATGCTTCTGCTACTTGTTCTACATCAGACTTCTTCCGCAAACGGCGAAACGCTTTGACTCGGTGAGTTTCGCGGCATTCCGACTTCGATGCCCCGGTTGCCGAAATTCAGTTGCCTTTGAATTTCGGGTGATCCCTCTTGAGCATGTATGCTTCTGCTACTTGTTCTACATCAGACTTCCTTCCGCAAACGGCGAAACGCTTTGACTCGGTGAGTTTCGCGGCATTCCGACTTCGATGCCCCGGTTGCCGAAATTCAGTTGCCTTTGAATTTCGGGTGATCCCTCTTGAGCATGTATGCTTCTGCTACTTGTTCTACATCAGACTTCCTTCCGCAAACGGCGAAACGCTTTGACTCGGTGAGTTTCGCGGCATTCCGACTTCGATGCCCCGGTTGCCGAAATTCAGTTGCCTTTGAATTTCGGGTGATCCCTCTTGAGCATGTATGCTTCTGCTACTTGTTCTACATCAGACTTCTTCCGCAAACGGCGAAACGCTTTGACTCGGTGAGTTTCGCGGCATTCCGACTTCGATGCCCCGGTTGCCGAAATTCAGTTGCCTTTGAATTTCGGGTGATCCCTCTTGAGCATGTATGCTTCTGCTACTTGTTCTACATCAGACTTCCTTCCGCAAACGGCGAAACGCTTTGACTCGGTGAGTTTCGCGGCATTCCGACTTCGATGCCCCGGTTGCCGAAATTCAGTTGCCTTTGAATTTCGGGTGATCCCTCTTGAGCATGTATGCTTCTGCTACTTGTTCTACATCAGACTTCCTTCCGCAAACGGCGAAACGCTTTGACTCGGTGAGTTTCGCGGCATTCCGACTTCGATGCCCCGGTTGCCGAAATTCAGTTGCCTTTGAATTTCGGGTGATCCCTCTTGAGCATGTATGCTTCTGCTACTTGTTCTACATCAGACTTCTTCCGCAAACGGCGAAACGCTTTGACTCGGTGAGTTTCGCGGCATTCCGACTTCGATGCCCCGGTTGCCGAAATTCAGTTGCCTTTGAATTTCGGGTGATCCCTCTTGAGCATGTATGCTTCTGCTACTTGTTCTACATCAGACTTCCTTCCGCAAACGGCGAAACGCTTTGACTCGGTGAGTTTCGCGGCATTCCGACTTCGATGCCCCGGTTGCCGAAATTCAGTTGCCTTTGAATTTCGGGTGATCCCTCTTGAGCATGTATGCTTCTGCTACTTGTTCTACATCAGACTTCTTCCGCAAACGGCGAAACGCTTTGACTCGGTGAGTTTCGCGGCATTCCGACTTCGATGCCCCGGTTGCCGAAATTCAGTTGCCTTTGAATTTCGGGTGATCCCTCTTGAGCATGTATGCTTCTGCTACTTGTTCTACATCAGACTTCTTCCGCAAACGGCGAAACGCTTTGACTCGGTGAGTTTCGCGGCATTCCGACTTCGATGCCCGGTTGCCGAAATTCAGTTGCCTTTGAATTTCGGGTGATCCCTCTTGAGCATGTATGCTTCTGCTACTTGTTCTACATCAGACTTCTTCCGCAAACGGCGAAACGCTTTGACTCGGTGAGTTTCGCGGCATTCCGACTTCGATGCCCCGGTTGCCGAAATTCAGTTGCCTTTGAATTTCGGGTGATCCCTCTTGAGCATGTATGCTTCTGCTACTTGTTCTACATCAGACTTCTTCCGCAAACGGCGAAACGCTTTGACTCGGTGAGTTTCGCGGCATTCCGACTTCGATGCCCCGGTTGCCGAAATTCAGTTGCCTTTGAATTTCGGGTGATCCCTCTTGAGCATGTATGCTTCTGCTACTTGTTCTACATCAGACTTCTTCCGCAAACGGCGAAACGCTTTGACTCGGTGAGTTTCGCGGCATTCCGACTTCGATGCCCCGGTTGCCGAAATTCAGTTGCCTTTGAATTTCGGGTGATCCCTCTTGAGCATGTATGCTTCTGCTACTTGTTCTACATCAGACTTCTTCCGCAAACGGCGAAACGCTTTGACTCGGTGAGTTTCGCGGCATTCCGACTTCGATGCCCCGGTTGCCGAAATTCAGTTGCCTTTGAATTTCGGGTGATCCCTCTTGAGCATGTATGCTTCTGCTACTTGTTCTACATCAGACTTCTTCCGCAAACGGCGAAACGCTTTGACTCGGTGAGTTTCGCGGCATTCCGACTTCGATGCCCCGGTTGCCGAAATTCAGTTGCCTTTGAATTTCGGGTGATCCCTCTTGAGCATGTATGCTTCTGCTACTTGTTCTACATCAGACTTCCTTCCGCAAACGGCGAAACGCTTTGACTCGGTGAGTTTCGCGGCATTCCGACTTCGATGCCCCGGTTGCCGAAATTCAGTTGCCTTTGAATTTCGGGTGATCCCTCTTGAGCATGTATGCTTCTGCTACTTGTTCTACATCAGACTTCTTCCGCAAACGGCGAAACGCTTTGACTCGGTGAGTTTCGCGGCATTCCGACTTCGATGCCCCGGTTGCCGAAATTCAGTTGCCTTTGAATTTCGGGTGATCCCTCTTGAGCATGTATGCTTCTGCTACTTGTTCTACATCAGACTTCCTTCCGCAAACGGCGAAACGCTTTGACTCGGTGAGTTTCGCGGCATTCCGACTTCGATGCCCGGTTGCCGAAATTCAGTTGCCTTTGAATTTCGGGTGATCCCTCTTGAGCATGTATGCTTCTGCTACTTGTTCTACATCAGACTTCTTCCGCAAACGGCGAAACGCTTTGACTCGGTGAGTTTCGCGGCATTCCGACTTCGATGCCCCGGTTGCCGAAATTCAGTTGCCTTTGAATTTCGGGTGATCCCTCTTGAGCATGTATGCTTCTGCTACTTGTTCTACATCAGACTTCTTCCGCAAACGGCGAAACGCTTTGACTCGGTGAGTTTCGCGGCATTCCGACTTCGATGCCCGGTTGCCGAAATTCAGTTGCCTTTGAATTTCGGGTGATCCCTCTTGAGCATGTATGCTTCTGCTACTTGTTCTACATCAGACTTCTTCCGCAAACGGCGAAACGCTTTGACTCGGTGAGTTTCGCGGCATTCCGACTTCGATGCCCCGGTTGCCGAAATTCAGTTGCCTTTGAATTTCGGGTGATCCCTCTTGAGCATGTATGCTTCTGCTACTTGTTCTACATCAGACTTCTTCCGCAAACGGCGAAACGCTTTGACTCGGTGAGTTTCGCGGCATTCCGACTTCGATGCCCCGGTTGCCGAAATTCAGTTGCCTTTGAATTTCGGGTGATCCCTCTTGAGCATGTATGCTTCTGCTACTTGTTCTACATCAGACTTCTTCCGCAAACGGCGAAACGCTTTGACTCGGTGAGTTTCGCGGCATTCCGACTTCGATGCCCCGGTTGCCGAAATTCAGTTGCCTTTGAATTTCGGGTGATCCCTCTTGAGCATGTATGCTTCTGCTACTTGTTCTACATCAGACTTCTTCCGCAAACGGCGAAACGCTTTGACTCGGTGAGTTTCGCGGCATTCCGACTTCGATGCCCCGGTTGCCGAAATTCAGTTGCCTTTGAATTTCGGGTGATCCCTCTTGAGCATGTATGCTTCTGCTACTTGTTCTACATCAGACTTCTTCCGCAAACGGCGAAACGCTTTGACTCGGTGAGTTTCGCGGCATTCCGACTTCGATGCCCCGGTTGCCGAAATTCAGTTGCCTTTGAATTTCGGGTGATCCCTCTTGAGCATGTATGCTTCTGCTACTTGTTCTACATCAGACTTCTTCCGCAAACGGCGAAACGCTTTGACTCGGTGAGTTTCGCGGCATTCCGACTTCGATGCCCCGGTTGCCGAAATTCAGTTGCCTTTGAATTTCGGGTGATCCCTCTTGAGCATGTATGCTTCTGCTACTTGTTCTACATCAGACTTCTTCCGCAAACGGCGAAACGCTTTGACTCGGTGAGTTTCGCGGCATTCCGACTTCGATGCCCGGTTGCCGAAATTCAGTTGCCTTTGAATTTCGGGTGATCCCTCTTGAGCATGTATGCTTCTGCTACTTGTTCTACATCAGACTTTCTTCCGCAAACGGCGAAACGCTTTGACTCGGTGAGTTTCGCGGCATTCCGACTTCGATGCCCCGGTTGCCGAAATTCAGTTGCCTTTGAATTTCGGGTGATCCCTCTTGAGCATGTATGCTTCTGCTACTTGTTCTACATCAGACTTCTTCCGCAAACGGCGAAACGCTTTGACTCGGTGAGTTTCGCGGCATTCCGACTTCGATGCCCCGGTTGCCGAAATTCAGTTGCCTTTGAATTTCGGGTGATCCCTCTTGAGCATGTATGCTTCTGCTACTTGTTCTACATCAGACTTCTTCCGCAAACGGCGAAACGCTTTGACTCGGTGAGTTTCGCGGCATTCCGACTTCGATGCCCCGGTTGCCGAAATTCAGTTGCCTTTGAATTTCGGGTGATCCCTCTTGAGCATGTATGCTTCTGCTACTTGTTCTACATCAGACTTCTTCCGCAAACGGCGAAACGCTTTGACTCGGTGAGTTTCGCGGCATTCCGACTTCGATGCCCCGGTTGCCGAAATTCAGTTGCCTTTGAATTTCGGGTGATCCCTCTTGAGCATGTATGCTTCTGCTACTTGTTCTACATCAGACTTCTTCCGCAAACGGCGAAACGCTTTGACTCGGTGAGTTTCGCGGCATTCCGACTTCGATGCCCCGGTTGCCGAAATTCAGTTGCCTTTGAATTTCGGGTGATCCCTCTTGAGCATGTATGCTTCTGCTACTTGTTCTACATCAGACTTCCTTCCGCAAACGGCGAAACGCTTTGACTCGGTGAGTTTCGCGGCATTCCGACTTCGATGCCCCGGTTGCCGAAATTCAGTTGCCTTTGAATTTCGGGTGATCCCTCTTGAGCATGTATGCTTCTGCTACTTGTTCTACATCAGACTTTCTTCCGCAAACGGCGAAACGCTTTGACTCGGTGAGTTTCGCGGCATTCCGACTTCGATGCCCCGGTTGCCGAAATTCAGTTGCCTTTGAATTTCGGGTGATCCCTCTTGAGCATGTATGCTTCTGCTACTTGTTCTACATCAGACTTCCTTCCGCAAACGGCGAAACGCTTTGACTCGGTGAGTTTCGCGGCATTCCGACTTCGATGCCCGGTTGCCGAAATTCAGTTGCCTTTGAATTTCGGGTGATCCCTCTTGAGCATGTATGCTTCTGCTACTTGTTCTACATCAGACTTCTTCCGCAAACGGCGAAACGCTTTGACTCGGTGAGTTTCGCGGCATTCCGACTTCGATGCCCCGGTTGCCGAAATTCAGTTGCCTTTGAATTTCGGGTGATCCCTCTTGAGCATGTATGCTTCTGCTACTTGTTCTACATCAGACTTCTTCCGCAAACGGCGAAACGCTTTGACTCGGTGAGTTTCGCGGCATTCCGACTTCGATGCCCCGGTTGCCGAAATTCAGTTGCCTTTGAATTTCGGGTGATCCCTCTTGAGCATGTATGCTTCTGCTACTTGTTCTACATCAGACTTCTTCCGCAAACGGCGAAACGCTTTGACTCGGTGAGTTTCGCGGCATTCCGACTTCGATGCCCCGGTTGCCGAAATTCAGTTGCCTTTGAATTTCGGGTGATCCCTCTTGAGCATGTATGCTTCTGCTACTTGTTCTACATCAGACTTCTTCCGCAAACGGCGAAACGCTTTGACTCGGTGAGTTTCGCGGCATTCCGACTTCGATGCCCCGGTTGCCGAAATTCAGTTGCCTTTGAATTTCGGGTGATCCCTCTTGAGCATGTATGCTTCTGCTACTTGTTCTACATCAGACTTCTTCCGCAAACGGCGAAACGCTTTGACTCGGTGAGTTTCGCGGCATTCCGACTTCGATGCCCCGGTTGCCGAAATTCAGTTGCCTTTGAATTTCGGGTGATCCCTCTTGAGCATGTATGCTTCTGCTACTTGTTCTACATCAGACTTCCTTCCGCAAACGGCGAAACGCTTTGACTCGGTGAGTTTCGCGGCATTCCGACTTCGATGCCCCGGTTGCCGAAATTCAGTTGCCTTTGAATTTCGGGTGATCCCTCTTGAGCATGTATGCTTCTGCTACTTGTTCTACATCAGACTTCTTCCGCAAACGGCGAAACGCTTTGACTCGGTGAGTTTCGCGGCATTCCGACTTCGATGCCCCGGTTGCCGAAATTCAGTTGCCTTTGAATTTCGGGTGATCCCTCTTGAGCATGTATGCTTCTGCTACTTGTTCTACATCAGACTTCCTTCCGCAAACGGCGAAACGCTTTGACTCGGTGAGTTTCGCGGCATTCCGACTTCGATGCCCCGGTTGCCGAAATTCAGTTGCCTTTGAATTTCGGGTGATCCCTCTTGAGCATGTATGCTTCTGCTACTTGTTCTACATCAGACTTCTTCCGCAAACGGCGAAACGCTTTGACTCGGTGAGTTTCGCGGCATTCCGACTTCGATGCCCCGGTTGCCGAAATTCAGTTGCCTTTGAATTTCGGGTGATCCCTCTTGAGCATGTATGCTTCTGCTACTTGTTCTACATCAGACTTCTTCCGCAAACGGCGAAACGCTTTGACTCGGTGAGTTTCGCGGCATTCCGACTTCGATGCCCCGGTTGCCGAAATTCAGTTGCCTTTGAATTTCGGGTGATCCCTCTTGAGCATGTATGCTTCTGCTACTTGTTCTACATCAGACTTCTTCCGCAAACGGCGAAACGCTTTGACTCGGTGAGTTTCGCGGCATTCCGACTTCGATGCCCCGGTTGCCGAAATTCAGTTGCCTTTGAATTTCGGGTGATCCCTCTTGAGCATGTATGCTTCTGCTACTTGTTCTACATCAGACTTCTTCCGCAAACGGCGAAACGCTTTGACTCGGTGAGTTTCGCGGCATTCCGACTTCGATGCCCGGTTGCCGAAATTCAGTTGCCTTTGAATTTCGGGTGATCCCTCTTGAGCATGTATGCTTCTGCTACTTGTTCTACATCAGACTTCTTCCGCAAACGGCGAAACGCTTTGACTCGGTGAGTTTCGCGGCATTCCGACTTCGATGCCCCGGTTGCCGAAATTCAGTTGCCTTTGAATTTCGGGTGATCCCTCTTGAGCATGTATGCTTCTGCTACTTGTTCTACATCAGACTTCCTTCCGCAAACGGCGAAACGCTTTGACTCGGTGAGTTTCGCGGCATTCCGACTTCGATGCCCCGGTTGCCGAAATTCAGTTGCCTTTGAATTTCGGGTGATCCCTCTTGAGCATGTATGCTTCTGCTACTTGTTCTACATCAGACTTCTTCCGCAAACGGCGAAACGCTTTGACTCGGTGAGTTTCGCGGCATTCCGACTTCGATGCCCCGGTTGCCGAAATTCAGTTGCCTTTGAATTTCGGGTGATCCCTCTTGAGCATGTATGCTTCTGCTACTTGTTCTACATCAGACTTCTTCCGCAAACGGCGAAACGCTTTGACTCGGTGAGTTTCGCGGCATTCCGACTTCGATGCCCCGGTTGCCGAAATTCAGTTGCCTTTGAATTTCGGGTGATCCCTCTTGAGCATGTATGCTTCTGCTACTTGTTCTACATCAGACTTCTTCCGCAAACGGCGAAACGCTTTGACTCGGTGAGTTTCGCGGCATTCCGACTTCGATGCCCCGGTTGCCGAAATTCAGTTGCCTTTGAATTTCGGGTGATCCCTCTTGAGCATGTATGCTTCTGCTACTTGTTCTACATCAGACTTCTTCCGCAAACGGCGAAACGCTTTGACTCGGTGAGTTTCGCGGCATTCCGACTTCGATGCCCCGGTTGCCGAAATTCAGTTGCCTTTGAATTTCGGGTGATCCCTCTTGAGCATGTATGCTTCTGCTACTTGTTCTACATCAGACTTCTTCCGCAAACGGCGAAACGCTTTGACTCGGTGAGTTTCGCGGCATTCCGACTTCGATGCCCCGGTTGCCGAAATTCAGTTGCCTTTGAATTTCGGGTGATCCCTCTTGAGCATGTATGCTTCTGCTACTTGTTCTACATCAGACTTCTTCCGCAAACGGCGAAACGCTTTGACTCGGTGAGTTTCGCGGCATTCCGACTTCGATGCCCCGGTTGCCGAAATTCAGTTGCCTTTGAATTTCGGGTGATCCCTCTTGAGCATGTATGCTTCTGCTACTTGTTCTACATCAGACTTCCTTCCGCAAACGGCGAAACGCTTTGACTCGGTGAGTTTCGCGGCATTCCGACTTCGATGCCCCGGTTGCCGAAATTCAGTTGCCTTTGAATTTCGGGTGATCCCTCTTGAGCATGTATGCTTCTGCTACTTGTTCTACATCAGACTTCTTCCGCAAACGGCGAAACGCTTTGACTCGGTGAGTTTCGCGGCATTCCGACTTCGATGCCCCGGTTGCCGAAATTCAGTTGCCTTTGAATTTCGGGTGATCCCTCTTGAGCATGTATGCTTCTGCTACTTGTTCTACATCAGACTTCTTCCGCAAACGGCGAAACGCTTTGACTCGGTGAGTTTCGCGGCATTCCGACTTCGATGCCCCGGTTGCCGAAATTCAGTTGCCTTTGAATTTCGGGTGATCCCTCTTGAGCATGTATGCTTCTGCTACTTGTTCTACATCAGACTTCTTCCGCAAACGGCGAAACGCTTTGACTCGGTGAGTTTCGCGGCATTCCGACTTCGATGCCCCGGTTGCCGAAATTCAGTTGCCTTTGAATTTCGGGTGATCCCTCTTGAGCATGTATGCTTCTGCTACTTGTTCTACATCAGACTTCTTCCGCAAACGGCGAAACGCTTTGACTCGGTGAGTTTCGCGGCATTCCGACTTCGATGCCCCGGTTGCCGAAATTCAGTTGCCTTTGAATTTCGGGTGATCCCTCTTGAGCATGTATGCTTCTGCTACTTGTTCTACATCAGACTTCTTCCGCAAACGGCGAAACGCTTTGACTCGGTGAGTTTCGCGGCATTCCGACTTCGATGCCCCGGTTGCCGAAATTCAGTTGCCTTTGAATTTCGGGTGATCCCTCTTGAGCATGTATGCTTCTGCTACTTGTTCTACATCAGACTTCCTTCCGCAAACGGCGAAACGCTTTGACTCGGTGAGTTTCGCGGCATTCCGACTTCGATGCCCCGGTTGCCGAAATTCAGTTGCCTTTGAATTTCGGGTGATCCCTCTTGAGCATGTATGCTTCTGCTACTTGTTCTACATCAGACTTCTTCCGCAAACGGCGAAACGCTTTGACTCGGTGAGTTTCGCGGCATTCCGACTTCGATGCCCCGGTTGCCGAAATTCAGTTGCCTTTGAATTTCGGGTGATCCCTCTTGAGCATGTATGCTTCTGCTACTTGTTCTACATCAGACTTCTTCCGCAAACGGCGAAACGCTTTGACTCGGTGAGTTTCGCGGCATTCCGACTTCGATGCCCCGGTTGCCGAAATTCAGTTGCCTTTGAATTTCGGGTGATCCCTCTTGAGCATGTATGCTTCTGCTACTTGTTCTACATCAGACTTCTTCCGCAAACGGCGAAACGCTTTGACTCGGTGAGTTTCGCGGCATTCCGACTTCGATGCCCCGGTTGCCGAAATTCAGTTGCCTTTGAATTTCGGGTGATCCCTCTTGAGCATGTATGCTTCTGCTACTTGTTCTACATCAGACTTCCTTCCGCAAACGGCGAAACGCTTTGACTCGGTGAGTTTCGCGGCATTCCGACTTCGATGCCCCGGTTGCCGAAATTCAGTTGCCTTTGAATTTCGGGTGATCCCTCTTGAGCATGTATGCTTCTGCTACTTGTTCTACATCAGACTTCTTCCGCAAACGGCGAAACGCTTTGACTCGGTGAGTTTCGCGGCATTCCGACTTCGATGCCCCGGTTGCCGAAATTCAGTTGCCTTTGAATTTCGGGTGATCCCTCTTGAGCATGTATGCTTCTGCTACTTGTTCTACATCAGACTTCTTCCGCAAACGGCGAAACGCTTTGACTCGGTGAGTTTCGCGGCATTCCGACTTCGATGCCCCGGTTGCCGAAATTCAGTTGCCTTTGAATTTCGGGTGATCCCTCTTGAGCATGTATGCTTCTGCTACTTGTTCTACATCAGACTTCTTCCGCAAACGGCGAAACGCTTTGACTCGGTGAGTTTCGCGGCATTCCGACTTCGATGCCCCGGTTGCCGAAATTCAGTTGCCTTTGAATTTCGGGTGATCCCTCTTGAGCATGTATGCTTCTGCTACTTGTTCTACATCAGACTTCCTTCCGCAAACGGCGAAACGCTTTGACTCGGTGAGTTTCGCGGCATTCCGACTTCGATGCCCCGGTTGCCGAAATTCAGTTGCCTTTGAATTTCGGGTGATCCCTCTTGAGCATGTATGCTTCTGCTACTTGTTCTACATCAGACTTCTTCCGCAAACGGCGAAACGCTTTGACTCGGTGAGTTTCGCGGCATTCCGACTTCGATGCCCCGGTTGCCGAAATTCAGTTGCCTTTGAATTTCGGGTGATCCCTCTTGAGCATGTATGCTTCTGCTACTTGTTCTACATCAGACTTCTTCCGCAAACGGCGAAACGCTTTGACTCGGTGAGTTTCGCGGCATTCCGACTTCGATGCCCCGGTTGCCGAAATTCAGTTGCCTTTGAATTTCGGGTGATCCCTCTTGAGCATGTATGCTTCTGCTACTTGTTCTACATCAGACTTCCTTCCGCAAACGGCGAAACGCTTTGACTCGGTGAGTTTCGCGGCATTCCGACTTCGATGCCCCGGTTGCCGAAATTCAGTTGCCTTTGAATTTCGGGTGATCCCTCTTGAGCATGTATGCTTCTGCTACTTGTTCTACATCAGACTTCCTTCCGCAAACGGCGAAACGCTTTGACTCGGTGAGTTTCGCGGCATTCCGACTTCGATGCCCCGGTTGCCGAAATTCAGTTGCCTTTGAATTTCGGGTGATCCCTCTTGAGCATGTATGCTTCTGCTACTTGTTCTACATCAGACTTTCTTCCGCAAACGGCGAAACGCTTTGACTCGGTGAGTTTCGCGGCATTCCGACTTCGATGCCCCGGTTGCCGAAATTCAGTTGCCTTTGAATTTCGGGTGATCCCTCTTGAGCATGTATGCTTCTGCTACTTGTTCTACATCAGACTTCTTCCGCAAACGGCGAAACGCTTTGACTCGGTGAGTTTCGCGGCATTCCGACTTCGATGCCCCGGTTGCCGAAATTCAGTTGCCTTTGAATTTCGGGTGATCCCTCTTGAGCATGTATGCTTCTGCTACTTGTTCTACATCAGACTTCTTCCGCAAACGGCGAAACGCTTTGACTCGGTGAGTTTCGCGGCATTCCGACTTCGATGCCCCGGTTGCCGAAATTCAGTTGCCTTTGAATTTCGGGTGATCCCTCTTGAGCATGTATGCTTCTGCTACTTGTTCTACATCAGACTTCTTCCGCAAACGGCGAAACGCTTTGACTCGGTGAGTTTCGCGGCATTCCGACTTCGATGCCCCGGTTGCCGAAATTCAGTTGCCTTTGAATTTCGGGTGATCCCTCTTGAGCATGTATGCTTCTGCTACTTGTTCTACATCAGACTTCTTCCGCAAACGGCGAAACGCTTTGACTCGGTGAGTTTCGCGGCATTCCGACTTCGATGCCCCGGTTGCCGAAATTCAGTTGCCTTTGAATTTCGGGTGATCCCTCTTGAGCATGTATGCTTCTGCTACTTGTTCTACATCAGACTTCCTTCCGCAAACGGCGAAACGCTTTGACTCGGTGAGTTTCGCGGCATTCCGACTTCGATGCCCCGGTTGCCGAAATTCAGTTGCCTTTGAATTTCGGGTGATCCCTCTTGAGCATGTATGCTTCTGCTACTTGTTCTACATCAGACTTCTTCCGCAAACGGCGAAACGCTTTGACTCGGTGAGTTTCGCGGCATTCCGACTTCGATGCCCGGTTGCCGAAATTCAGTTGCCTTTGAATTTCGGGTGATCCCTCTTGAGCATGTATGCTTCTGCTACTTGTTCTACATCAGACTTCTTCCGCAAACGGCGAAACGCTTTGACTCGGTGAGTTTCGCGGCATTCCGACTTCGATGCCCCGGTTGCCGAAATTCAGTTGCCTTTGAATTTCGGGTGATCCCTCTTGAGCATGTATGCTTCTGCTACTTGTTCTACATCAGACTTCTTCCGCAAACGGCGAAACGCTTTGACTCGGTGAGTTTCGCGGCATTCCGACTTCGATGCCCCGGTTGCCGAAATTCAGTTGCCTTTGAATTTCGGGTGATCCCTCTTGAGCATGTATGCTTCTGCTACTTGTTCTACATCAGACTTCCTTCCGCAAACGGCGAAACGCTTTGACTCGGTGAGTTTCGCGGCATTCCGACTTCGATGCCCCGGTTGCCGAAATTCAGTTGCCTTTGAATTTCGGGTGATCCCTCTTGAGCATGTATGCTTCTGCTACTTGTTCTACATCAGACTTCTTCCGCAAACGGCGAAACGCTTTGACTCGGTGAGTTTCGCGGCATTCCGACTTCGATGCCCCGGTTGCCGAAATTCAGTTGCCTTTGAATTTCGGGTGATCCCTCTTGAGCATGTATGCTTCTGCTACTTGTTCTACATCAGACTTCCTTCCGCAAACGGCGAAACGCTTTGACTCGGTGAGTTTCGCGGCATTCCGACTTCGATGCCCCGGTTGCCGAAATTCAGTTGCCTTTGAATTTCGGGTGATCCCTCTTGAGCATGTATGCTTCTGCTACTTGTTCTACATCAGACTTCTTCCGCAAACGGCGAAACGCTTTGACTCGGTGAGTTTCGCGGCATTCCGACTTCGATGCCCCGGTTGCCGAAATTCAGTTGCCTTTGAATTTCGGGTGATCCCTCTTGAGCATGTATGCTTCTGCTACTTGTTCTACATCAGACTTCTTCCGCAAACGGCGAAACGCTTTGACTCGGTGAGTTTCGCGGCATTCCGACTTCGATGCCCCGGTTGCCGAAATTCAGTTGCCTTTGAATTTCGGGTGATCCCTCTTGAGCATGTATGCTTCTGCTACTTGTTCTACATCAGACTTCTTCCGCAAACGGCGAAACGCTTTGACTCGGTGAGTTTCGCGGCATTCCGACTTCGATGCCCCGGTTGCCGAAATTCAGTTGCCTTTGAATTTCGGGTGATCCCTCTTGAGCATGTATGCTTCTGCTACTTGTTCTACATCAGACTTCCTTCCGCAAACGGCGAAACGCTTTGACTCGGTGAGTTTCGCGGCATTCCGACTTCGATGCCCCGGTTGCCGAAATTCAGTTGCCTTTGAATTTCGGGTGATCCCTCTTGAGCATGTATGCTTCTGCTACTTGTTCTACATCAGACTTCTTCCGCAAACGGCGAAACGCTTTGACTCGGTGAGTTTCGCGGCATTCCGACTTCGATGCCCCGGTTGCCGAAATTCAGTTGCCTTTGAATTTCGGGTGATCCCTCTTGAGCATGTATGCTTCTGCTACTTGTTCTACATCAGACTTCCTTCCGCAAACGGCGAAACGCTTTGACTCGGTGAGTTTCGCGGCATTCCGACTTCGATGCCCCGGTTGCCGAAATTCAGTTGCCTTTGAATTTCGGGTGATCCCTCTTGAGCATGTATGCTTCTGCTACTTGTTCTACATCAGACTTCTTCCGCAAACGGCGAAACGCTTTGACTCGGTGAGTTTCGCGGCATTCCGACTTCGATGCCCCGGTTGCCGAAATTCAGTTGCCTTTGAATTTCGGGTGATCCCTCTTGAGCATGTATGCTTCTGCTACTTGTTCTACATCAGACTTCTTCCGCAAACGGCGAAACGCTTTGACTCGGTGAGTTTCGCGGCATTCCGACTTCGATGCCCCGGTTGCCGAAATTCAGTTGCCTTTGAATTTCGGGTGATCCCTCTTGAGCATGTATGCTTCTGCTACTTGTTCTACATCAGACTTCTTCCGCAAACGGCGAAACGCTTTGACTCGGTGAGTTTCGCGGCATTCCGACTTCGATGCCCCGGTTGCCGAAATTCAGTTGCCTTTGAATTTCGGGTGATCCCTCTTGAGCATGTATGCTTCTGCTACTTGTTCTACATCAGACTTCTTCCGCAAACGGCGAAACGCTTTGACTCGGTGAGTTTCGCGGCATTCCGACTTCGATGCCCCGGTTGCCGAAATTCAGTTGCCTTTGAATTTCGGGTGATCCCTCTTGAGCATGTATGCTTCTGCTACTTGTTCTACATCAGACTTCCTTCCGCAAACGGCGAAACGCTTTGACTCGGTGAGTTTCGCGGCATTCCGACTTCGATGCCCCGGTTGCCGAAATTCAGTTGCCTTTGAATTTCGGGTGATCCCTCTTGAGCATGTATGCTTCTGCTACTTGTTCTACATCAGACTTCCTTCCGCAAACGGCGAAACGCTTTGACTCGGTGAGTTTCGCGGCATTCCGACTTCGATGCCCCGGTTGCCGAAATTCAGTTGCCTTTGAATTTCGGGTGATCCCTCTTGAGCATGTATGCTTCTGCTACTTGTTCTACATCAGACTTCTTCCGCAAACGGCGAAACGCTTTGACTCGGTGAGTTTCGCGGCATTCCGACTTCGATGCCCCGGTTGCCGAAATTCAGTTGCCTTTGAATTTCGGGTGATCCCTCTTGAGCATGTATGCTTCTGCTACTTGTTCTACATCAGACTTCCTTCCGCAAACGGCGAAACGCTTTGACTCGGTGAGTTTCGCGGCATTCCGACTTCGATGCCCCGGTTGCCGAAATTCAGTTGCCTTTGAATTTCGGGTGATCCCTCTTGAGCATGTATGCTTCTGCTACTTGTTCTACATCAGACTTCTTCCGCAAACGGCGAAACGCTTTGACTCGGTGAGTTTCGCGGCATTCCGACTTCGATGCCCCGGTTGCCGAAATTCAGTTGCCTTTGAATTTCGGGTGATCCCTCTTGAGCATGTATGCTTCTGCTACTTGTTCTACATCAGACTTCTTCCGCAAACGGCGAAACGCTTTGACTCGGTGAGTTTCGCGGCATTCCGACTTCGATGCCCCGGTTGCCGAAATTCAGTTGCCTTTGAATTTCGGGTGATCCCTCTTGAGCATGTATGCTTCTGCTACTTGTTCTACATCAGACTTCCTTCCGCAAACGGCGAAACGCTTTGACTCGGTGAGTTTCGCGGCATTCCGACTTCGATGCCCCGGTTGCCGAAATTCAGTTGCCTTTGAATTTCGGGTGATCCCTCTTGAGCATGTATGCTTCTGCTACTTGTTCTACATCAGACTTCTTCCGCAAACGGCGAAACGCTTTGACTCGGTGAGTTTCGCGGCATTCCGACTTCGATGCCCCGGTTGCCGAAATTCAGTTGCCTTTGAATTTCGGGTGATCCCTCTTGAGCATGTATGCTTCTGCTACTTGTTCTACATCAGACTTCTTCCGCAAACGGCGAAACGCTTTGACTCGGTGAGTTTCGCGGCATTCCGACTTCGATGCCCCGGTTGCCGAAATTCAGTTGCCTTTGAATTTCGGGTGATCCCTCTTGAGCATGTATGCTTCTGCTACTTGTTCTACATCAGACTTCTTCCGCAAACGGCGAAACGCTTTGACTCGGTGAGTTTCGCGGCATTCCGACTTCGATGCCCCGGTTGCCGAAATTCAGTTGCCTTTGAATTTCGGGTGATCCCTCTTGAGCATGTATGCTTCTGCTACTTGTTCTACATCAGACTTCTTCCGCAAACGGCGAAACGCTTTGACTCGGTGAGTTTCGCGGCATTCCGACTTCGATGCCCCGGTTGCCGAAATTCAGTTGCCTTTGAATTTCGGGTGATCCCTCTTGAGCATGTATGCTTCTGCTACTTGTTCTACATCAGACTTCCTTCCGCAAACGGCGAAACGCTTTGACTCGGTGAGTTTCGCGGCATTCCGACTTCGATGCCCCGGTTGCCGAAATTCAGTTGCCTTTGAATTTCGGGTGATCCCTCTTGAGCATGTATGCTTCTGCTACTTGTTCTACATCAGACTTCTTCCGCAAACGGCGAAACGCTTTGACTCGGTGAGTTTCGCGGCATTCCGACTTCGATGCCCCGGTTGCCGAAATTCAGTTGCCTTTGAATTTCGGGTGATCCCTCTTGAGCATGTATGCTTCTGCTACTTGTTCTACATCAGACTTCTTCCGCAAACGGCGAAACGCTTTGACTCGGTGAGTTTCGCGGCATTCCGACTTCGATGCCCCGGTTGCCGAAATTCAGTTGCCTTTGAATTTCGGGTGATCCCTCTTGAGCATGTATGCTTCTGCTACTTGTTCTACATCAGACTTCTTCCGCAAACGGCGAAACGCTTTGACTCGGTGAGTTTCGCGGCATTCCGACTTCGATGCCCCGGTTGCCGAAATTCAGTTGCCTTTGAATTTCGGGTGATCCCTCTTGAGCATGTATGCTTCTGCTACTTGTTCTACATCAGACTTCTTCCGCAAACGGCGAAACGCTTTGACTCGGTGAGTTTCGCGGCATTCCGACTTCGATGCCCCGGTTGCCGAAATTCAGTTGCCTTTGAATTTCGGGTGATCCCTCTTGAGCATGTATGCTTCTGCTACTTGTTCTACATCAGACTTCTTCCGCAAACGGCGAAACGCTTTGACTCGGTGAGTTTCGCGGCATTCCGACTTCGATGCCCCGGTTGCCGAAATTCAGTTGCCTTTGAATTTCGGGTGATCCCTCTTGAGCATGTATGCTTCTGCTACTTGTTCTACATCAGACTTCCTTCCGCAAACGGCGAAACGCTTTGACTCGGTGAGTTTCGCGGCATTCCGACTTCGATGCCCCGGTTGCCGAAATTCAGTTGCCTTTGAATTTCGGGTGATCCCTCTTGAGCATGTATGCTTCTGCTACTTGTTCTACATCAGACTTCTTCCGCAAACGGCGAAACGCTTTGACTCGGTGAGTTTCGCGGCATTCCGACTTCGATGCCCCGGTTGCCGAAATTCAGTTGCCTTTGAATTTCGGGTGATCCCTCTTGAGCATGTATGCTTCTGCTACTTGTTCTACATCAGACTTCTTCCGCAAACGGCGAAACGCTTTGACTCGGTGAGTTTCGCGGCATTCCGACTTCGATGCCCCGGTTGCCGAAATTCAGTTGCCTTTGAATTTCGGGTGATCCCTCTTGAGCATGTATGCTTCTGCTACTTGTTCTACATCAGACTTCTTCCGCAAACGGCGAAACGCTTTGACTCGGTGAGTTTCGCGGCATTCCGACTTCGATGCCCCGGTTGCCGAAATTCAGTTGCCTTTGAATTTCGGGTGATCCCTCTTGAGCATGTATGCTTCTGCTACTTGTTCTACATCAGACTTCTTCCGCAAACGGCGAAACGCTTTGACTCGGTGAGTTTCGCGGCATTCCGACTTCGATGCCCCGGTTGCCGAAATTCAGTTGCCTTTGAATTTCGGGTGATCCCTCTTGAGCATGTATGCTTCTGCTACTTGTTCTACATCAGACTTCTTCCGCAAACGGCGAAACGCTTTGACTCGGTGAGTTTCGCGGCATTCCGACTTCGATGCCCCGGTTGCCGAAATTCAGTTGCCTTTGAATTTCGGGTGATCCCTCTTGAGCATGTATGCTTCTGCTACTTGTTCTACATCAGACTTCTTCCGCAAACGGCGAAACGCTTTGACTCGGTGAGTTTCGCGGCATTCCGACTTCGATGCCCCGGTTGCCGAAATTCAGTTGCCTTTGAATTTCGGGTGATCCCTCTTGAGCATGTATGCTTCTGCTACTTGTTCTACATCAGACTTCCTTCCGCAAACGGCGAAACGCTTTGACTCGGTGAGTTTCGCGGCATTCCGACTTCGATGCCCCGGTTGCCGAAATTCAGTTGCCTTTGAATTTCGGGTGATCCCTCTTGAGCATGTATGCTTCTGCTACTTGTTCTACATCAGACTTCTTCCGCAAACGGCGAAACGCTTTGACTCGGTGAGTTTCGCGGCATTCCGACTTCGATGCCCCGGTTGCCGAAATTCAGTTGCCTTTGAATTTCGGGTGATCCCTCTTGAGCATGTATGCTTCTGCTACTTGTTCTACATCAGACTTCTTCCGCAAACGGCGAAACGCTTTGACTCGGTGAGTTTCGCGGCATTCCGACTTCGATGCCCCGGTTGCCGAAATTCAGTTGCCTTTGAATTTCGGGTGATCCCTCTTGAGCATGTATGCTTCTGCTACTTGTTCTACATCAGACTTTCTTCCGCAAACGGCGAAACGCTTTGACTCGGTGAGTTTCGCGGCATTCCGACTTCGATGCCCCGGTTGCCGAAATTCAGTTGCCTTTGAATTTCGGGTGATCCCTCTTGAGCATGTATGCTTCTGCTACTTGTTCTACATCAGACTTTCTTCCGCAAACGGCGAAACGCTTTGACTCGGTGAGTTTCGCGGCATTCCGACTTCGATGCCCCGGTTGCCGAAATTCAGTTGCCTTTGAATTTCGGGTGATCCCTCTTGAGCATGTATGCTTCTGCTACTTGTTCTACATCAGACTTCCTTCCGCAAACGGCGAAACGCTTTGACTCGGTGAGTTTCGCGGCATTCCGACTTCGATGCCCCGGTTGCCGAAATTCAGTTGCCTTTGAATTTCGGGTGATCCCTCTTGAGCATGTATGCTTCTGCTACTTGTTCTACATCAGACTTCTTCCGCAAACGGCGAAACGCTTTGACTCGGTGAGTTTCGCGGCATTCCGACTTCGATGCCCCGGTTGCCGAAATTCAGTTGCCTTTGAATTTCGGGTGATCCCTCTTGAGCATGTATGCTTCTGCTACTTGTTCTACATCAGACTTCTTCCGCAAACGGCGAAACGCTTTGACTCGGTGAGTTTCGCGGCATTCCGACTTCGATGCCCCGGTTGCCGAAATTCAGTTGCCTTTGAATTTCGGGTGATCCCTCTTGAGCATGTATGCTTCTGCTACTTGTTCTACATCAGACTTCTTCCGCAAACGGCGAAACGCTTTGACTCGGTGAGTTTCGCGGCATTCCGACTTCGATGCCCCGGTTGCCGAAATTCAGTTGCCTTTGAATTTCGGGTGATCCCTCTTGAGCATGTATGCTTCTGCTACTTGTTCTACATCAGACTTCTTCCGCAAACGGCGAAACGCTTTGACTCGGTGAGTTTCGCGGCATTCCGACTTCGATGCCCCGGTTGCCGAAATTCAGTTGCCTTTGAATTTCGGGTGATCCCTCTTGAGCATGTATGCTTCTGCTACTTGTTCTACATCAGACTTCTTCCGCAAACGGCGAAACGCTTTGACTCGGTGAGTTTCGCGGCATTCCGACTTCGATGCCCCGGTTGCCGAAATTCAGTTGCCTTTGAATTTCGGGTGATCCCTCTTGAGCATGTATGCTTCTGCTACTTGTTCTACATCAGACTTCTTCCGCAAACGGCGAAACGCTTTGACTCGGTGAGTTTCGCGGCATTCCGACTTCGATGCCCCGGTTGCCGAAATTCAGTTGCCTTTGAATTTCGGGTGATCCCTCTTGAGCATGTATGCTTCTGCTACTTGTTCTACATCAGACTTCTTCCGCAAACGGCGAAACGCTTTGACTCGGTGAGTTTCGCGGCATTCCGACTTCGATGCCCCGGTTGCCGAAATTCAGTTGCCTTTGAATTTCGGGTGATCCCTCTTGAGCATGTATGCTTCTGCTACTTGTTCTACATCAGACTTCCTTCCGCAAACGGCGAAACGCTTTGACTCGGTGAGTTTCGCGGCATTCCGACTTCGATGCCCCGGTTGCCGAAATTCAGTTGCCTTTGAATTTCGGGTGATCCCTCTTGAGCATGTATGCTTCTGCTACTTGTTCTACATCAGACTTCTTCCGCAAACGGCGAAACGCTTTGACTCGGTGAGTTTCGCGGCATTCCGACTTCGATGCCCCGGTTGCCGAAATTCAGTTGCCTTTGAATTTCGGGTGATCCCTCTTGAGCATGTATGCTTCTGCTACTTGTTCTACATCAGACTTTCTTCCGCAAACGGCGAAACGCTTTGACTCGGTGAGTTTCGCGGCATTCCGACTTCGATGCCCCGGTTGCCGAAATTCAGTTGCCTTTGAATTTCGGGTGATCCCTCTTGAGCATGTATGCTTCTGCTACTTGTTCTACATCAGACTTTCTTCCGCAAACGGCGAAACGCTTTGACTCGGTGAGTTTCGCGGCATTCCGACTTCGATGCCCCGGTTGCCGAAATTCAGTTGCCTTTGAATTTCGGGTGATCCCTCTTGAGCATGTATGCTTCTGCTACTTGTTCTACATCAGACTTCTTCCGCAAACGGCGAAACGCTTTGACTCGGTGAGTTTCGCGGCATTCCGACTTCGATGCCCCGGTTGCCGAAATTCAGTTGCCTTTGAATTTCGGGTGATCCCTCTTGAGCATGTATGCTTCTGCTACTTGTTCTACATCAGACTTCTTCCGCAAACGGCGAAACGCTTTGACTCGGTGAGTTTCGCGGCATTCCGACTTCGATGCCCCGGTTGCCGAAATTCAGTTGCCTTTGAATTTCGGGTGATCCCTCTTGAGCATGTATGCTTCTGCTACTTGTTCTACATCAGACTTCTTCCGCAAACGGCGAAACGCTTTGACTCGGTGAGTTTCGCGGCATTCCGACTTCGATGCCCCGGTTGCCGAAATTCAGTTGCCTTTGAATTTCGGGTGATCCCTCTTGAGCATGTATGCTTCTGCTACTTGTTCTACATCAGACTTCTTCCGCAAACGGCGAAACGCTTTGACTCGGTGAGTTTCGCGGCATTCCGACTTCGATGCCCCGGTTGCCGAAATTCAGTTGCCTTTGAATTTCGGGTGATCCCTCTTGAGCATGTATGCTTCTGCTACTTGTTCTACATCAGACTTCTTCCGCAAACGGCGAAACGCTTTGACTCGGTGAGTTTCGCGGCATTCCGACTTCGATGCCCCGGTTGCCGAAATTCAGTTGCCTTTGAATTTCGGGTGATCCCTCTTGAGCATGTATGCTTCTGCTACTTGTTCTACATCAGACTTCCTTCCGCAAACGGCGAAACGCTTTGACTCGGTGAGTTTCGCGGCATTCCGACTTCGATGCCCCGGTTGCCGAAATTCAGTTGCCTTTGAATTTCGGGTGATCCCTCTTGAGCATGTATGCTTCTGCTACTTGTTCTACATCAGACTTCTTCCGCAAACGGCGAAACGCTTTGACTCGGTGAGTTTCGCGGCATTCCGACTTCGATGCCCCGGTTGCCGAAATTCAGTTGCCTTTGAATTTCGGGTGATCCCTCTTGAGCATGTATGCTTCTGCTACTTGTTCTACATCAGACTTCTTCCGCAAACGGCGAAACGCTTTGACTCGGTGAGTTTCGCGGCATTCCGACTTCGATGCCCCGGTTGCCGAAATTCAGTTGCCTTTGAATTTCGGGTGATCCCTCTTGAGCATGTATGCTTCTGCTACTTGTTCTACATCAGACTTCTTCCGCAAACGGCGAAACGCTTTGACTCGGTGAGTTTCGCGGCATTCCGACTTCGATGCCCCGGTTGCCGAAATTCAGTTGCCTTTGAATTTCGGGTGATCCCTCTTGAGCATGTATGCTTCTGCTACTTGTTCTACATCAGACTTCTTCCGCAAACGGCGAAACGCTTTGACTCGGTGAGTTTCGCGGCATTCCGACTTCGATGCCCCGGTTGCCGAAATTCAGTTGCCTTTGAATTTCGGGTGATCCCTCTTGAGCATGTATGCTTCTGCTACTTGTTCTACATCAGACTTCTTCCGCAAACGGCGAAACGCTTTGACTCGGTGAGTTTCGCGGCATTCCGACTTCGATGCCCCGGTTGCCGAAATTCAGTTGCCTTTGAATTTCGGGTGATCCCTCTTGAGCATGTATGCTTCTGCTACTTGTTCTACATCAGACTTCTTCCGCAAACGGCGAAACGCTTTGACTCGGTGAGTTTCGCGGCATTCCGACTTCGATGCCCCGGTTGCCGAAATTCAGTTGCCTTTGAATTTCGGGTGATCCCTCTTGAGCATGTATGCTTCTGCTACTTGTTCTACATCAGACTTCCTTCCGCAAACGGCGAAACGCTTTGACTCGGTGAGTTTCGCGGCATTCCGACTTCGATGCCCCGGTTGCCGAAATTCAGTTGCCTTTGAATTTCGGGTGATCCCTCTTGAGCATGTATGCTTCTGCTACTTGTTCTACATCAGACTTCTTCCGCAAACGGCGAAACGCTTTGACTCGGTGAGTTTCGCGGCATTCCGACTTCGATGCCCCGGTTGCCGAAATTCAGTTGCCTTTGAATTTCGGGTGATCCCTCTTGAGCATGTATGCTTCTGCTACTTGTTCTACATCAGACTTCTTCCGCAAACGGCGAAACGCTTTGACTCGGTGAGTTTCGCGGCATTCCGACTTCGATGCCCCGGTTGCCGAAATTCAGTTGCCTTTGAATTTCGGGTGATCCCTCTTGAGCATGTATGCTTCTGCTACTTGTTCTACATCAGACTTCCTTCCGCAAACGGCGAAACGCTTTGACTCGGTGAGTTTCGCGGCATTCCGACTTCGATGCCCCGGTTGCCGAAATTCAGTTGCCTTTGAATTTCGGGTGATCCCTCTTGAGCATGTATGCTTCTGCTACTTGTTCTACATCAGACTTCTTCCGCAAACGGCGAAACGCTTTGACTCGGTGAGTTTCGCGGCATTCCGACTTCGATGCCCCGGTTGCCGAAATTCAGTTGCCTTTGAATTTCGGGTGATCCCTCTTGAGCATGTATGCTTCTGCTACTTGTTCTACATCAGACTTCCTTCCGCAAACGGCGAAACGCTTTGACTCGGTGAGTTTCGCGGCATTCCGACTTCGATGCCCCGGTTGCCGAAATTCAGTTGCCTTTGAATTTCGGGTGATCCCTCTTGAGCATGTATGCTTCTGCTACTTGTTCTACATCAGACTTCTTCCGCAAACGGCGAAACGCTTTGACTCGGTGAGTTTCGCGGCATTCCGACTTCGATGCCCCGGTTGCCGAAATTCAGTTGCCTTTGAATTTCGGGTGATCCCTCTTGAGCATGTATGCTTCTGCTACTTGTTCTACATCAGACTTCCTTCCGCAAACGGCGAAACGCTTTGACTCGGTGAGTTTCGCGGCATTCCGACTTCGATGCCCCGGTTGCCGAAATTCAGTTGCCTTTGAATTTCGGGTGATCCCTCTTGAGCATGTATGCTTCTGCTACTTGTTCTACATCAGACTTCTTCCGCAAACGGCGAAACGCTTTGACTCGGTGAGTTTCGCGGCATTCCGACTTCGATGCCCCGGTTGCCGAAATTCAGTTGCCTTTGAATTTCGGGTGATCCCTCTTGAGCATGTATGCTTCTGCTACTTGTTCTACATCAGACTTCTTCCGCAAACGGCGAAACGCTTTGACTCGGTGAGTTTCGCGGCATTCCGACTTCGATGCCCCGGTTGCCGAAATTCAGTTGCCTTTGAATTTCGGGTGATCCCTCTTGAGCATGTATGCTTCTGCTACTTGTTCTACATCAGACTTCTTCCGCAAACGGCGAAACGCTTTGACTCGGTGAGTTTCGCGGCATTCCGACTTCGATGCCCCGGTTGCCGAAATTCAGTTGCCTTTGAATTTCGGGTGATCCCTCTTGAGCATGTATGCTTCTGCTACTTGTTCTACATCAGACTTCCTTCCGCAAACGGCGAAACGCTTTGACTCGGTGAGTTTCGCGGCATTCCGACTTCGATGCCCCGGTTGCCGAAATTCAGTTGCCTTTGAATTTCGGGTGATCCCTCTTGAGCATGTATGCTTCTGCTACTTGTTCTACATCAGACTTCTTCCGCAAACGGCGAAACGCTTTGACTCGGTGAGTTTCGCGGCATTCCGACTTCGATGCCCCGGTTGCCGAAATTCAGTTGCCTTTGAATTTCGGGTGATCCCTCTTGAGCATGTATGCTTCTGCTACTTGTTCTACATCAGACTTCTTCCGCAAACGGCGAAACGCTTTGACTCGGTGAGTTTCGCGGCATTCCGACTTCGATGCCCCGGTTGCCGAAATTCAGTTGCCTTTGAATTTCGGGTGATCCCTCTTGAGCATGTATGCTTCTGCTACTTGTTCTACATCAGACTTCTTCCGCAAACGGCGAAACGCTTTGACTCGGTGAGTTTCGCGGCATTCCGACTTCGATGCCCCGGTTGCCGAAATTCAGTTGCCTTTGAATTTCGGGTGATCCCTCTTGAGCATGTATGCTTCTGCTACTTGTTCTACATCAGACTTCCTTCCGCAAACGGCGAAACGCTTTGACTCGGTGAGTTTCGCGGCATTCCGACTTCGATGCCCCGGTTGCCGAAATTCAGTTGCCTTTGAATTTCGGGTGATCCCTCTTGAGCATGTATGCTTCTGCTACTTGTTCTACATCAGACTTCTTCCGCAAACGGCGAAACGCTTTGACTCGGTGAGTTTCGCGGCATTCCGACTTCGATGCCCCGGTTGCCGAAATTCAGTTGCCTTTGAATTTCGGGTGATCCCTCTTGAGCATGTATGCTTCTGCTACTTGTTCTACATCAGACTTCTTCCGCAAACGGCGAAACGCTTTGACTCGGTGAGTTTCGCGGCATTCCGACTTCGATGCCCCGGTTGCCGAAATTCAGTTGCCTTTGAATTTCGGGTGATCCCTCTTGAGCATGTATGCTTCTGCTACTTGTTCTACATCAGACTTCTTCCGCAAACGGCGAAACGCTTTGACTCGGTGAGTTTCGCGGCATTCCGACTTCGATGCCCCGGTTGCCGAAATTCAGTTGCCTTTGAATTTCGGGTGATCCCTCTTGAGCATGTATGCTTCTGCTACTTGTTCTACATCAGACTTCTTCCGCAAACGGCGAAACGCTTTGACTCGGTGAGTTTCGCGGCATTCCGACTTCGATGCCCGGTTGCCGAAATTCAGTTGCCTTTGAATTTCGGGTGATCCCTCTTGAGCATGTATGCTTCTGCTACTTGTTCTACATCAGACTTCCTTCCGCAAACGGCGAAACGCTTTGACTCGGTGAGTTTCGCGGCATTCCGACTTCGATGCCCCGGTTGCCGAAATTCAGTTGCCTTTGAATTTCGGGTGATCCCTCTTGAGCATGTATGCTTCTGCTACTTGTTCTACATCAGACTTCTTCCGCAAACGGCGAAACGCTTTGACTCGGTGAGTTTCGCGGCATTCCGACTTCGATGCCCCGGTTGCCGAAATTCAGTTGCCTTTGAATTTCGGGTGATCCCTCTTGAGCATGTATGCTTCTGCTACTTGTTCTACATCAGACTTCTTCCGCAAACGGCGAAACGCTTTGACTCGGTGAGTTTCGCGGCATTCCGACTTCGATGCCCGGTTGCCGAAATTCAGTTGCCTTTGAATTTCGGGTGATCCCTCTTGAGCATGTATGCTTCTGCTACTTGTTCTACATCAGACTTCTTCCGCAAACGGCGAAACGCTTTGACTCGGTGAGTTTCGCGGCATTCCGACTTCGATGCCCCGGTTGCCGAAATTCAGTTGCCTTTGAATTTCGGGTGATCCCTCTTGAGCATGTATGCTTCTGCTACTTGTTCTACATCAGACTTCTTCCGCAAACGGCGAAACGCTTTGACTCGGTGAGTTTCGCGGCATTCCGACTTCGATGCCCCGGTTGCCGAAATTCAGTTGCCTTTGAATTTCGGGTGATCCCTCTTGAGCATGTATGCTTCTGCTACTTGTTCTACATCAGACTTCTTCCGCAAACGGCGAAACGCTTTGACTCGGTGAGTTTCGCGGCATTCCGACTTCGATGCCCGGTTGCCGAAATTCAGTTGCCTTTGAATTTCGGGTGATCCCTCTTGAGCATGTATGCTTCTGCTACTTGTTCTACATCAGACTTCTTCCGCAAACGGCGAAACGCTTTGACTCGGTGAGTTTCGCGGCATTCCGACTTCGATGCCCCGGTTGCCGAAATTCAGTTGCCTTTGAATTTCGGGTGATCCCTCTTGAGCATGTATGCTTCTGCTACTTGTTCTACATCAGACTTCTTCCGCAAACGGCGAAACGCTTTGACTCGGTGAGTTTCGCGGCATTCCGACTTCGATGCCCCGGTTGCCGAAATTCAGTTGCCTTTGAATTTCGGGTGATCCCTCTTGAGCATGTATGCTTCTGCTACTTGTTCTACATCAGACTTCTTCCGCAAACGGCGAAACGCTTTGACTCGGTGAGTTTCGCGGCATTCCGACTTCGATGCCCCGGTTGCCGAAATTCAGTTGCCTTTGAATTTCGGGTGATCCCTCTTGAGCATGTATGCTTCTGCTACTTGTTCTACATCAGACTTCTTCCGCAAACGGCGAAACGCTTTGACTCGGTGAGTTTCGCGGCATTCCGACTTCGATGCCCCGGTTGCCGAAATTCAGTTGCCTTTGAATTTCGGGTGATCCCTCTTGAGCATGTATGCTTCTGCTACTTGTTCTACATCAGACTTCTTCCGCAAACGGCGAAACGCTTTGACTCGGTGAGTTTCGCGGCATTCCGACTTCGATGCCCCGGTTGCCGAAATTCAGTTGCCTTTGAATTTCGGGTGATCCCTCTTGAGCATGTATGCTTCTGCTACTTTTCTACTTCCTTCCGCAAACGGCGAAACGCTTTGACTCGGTGAGTTTCGCGGCATTCCGACTTCGATGCCCCGGTTGCCGAAATTCAGTTGCCTTTGAATTTCGGGTGATCCCTCTTGAGCATGTATGCTTCTGCTACTTGTTCTACATCAGACTTCTTCCGCAAACGGCGAAACGCTTTGACTCGGTGAGTTTCGCGGCATTCCGACTTCGATGCCCCGGTTGCCGAAATTCAGTTGCCTTTGAATTTCGGGTGATCCCTCTTGAGCATGTATGCTTCTGCTACTTGTTCTACATCAGACTTCTTCCGCAAACGGCGAAACGCTTTGACTCGGTGAGTTTCGCGGCATTCCGACTTCGATGCCCCGGTTGCCGAAATTCAGTTGCCTTTGAATTTCGGGTGATCCCTCTTGAGCATGTATGCTTCTGCTACTTGTTCTACATCAGACTTCTTCCGCAAACGGCGAAACGCTTTGACTCGGTGAGTTTCGCGGCATTCCGACTTCGATGCCCCGGTTGCCGAAATTCAGTTGCCTTTGAATTTCGGGTGATCCCTCTTGAGCATGTATGCTTCTGCTACTTGTTCTACATCAGACTTCTTCCGCAAACGGCGAAACGCTTTGACTCGGTGAGTTTCGCGGCATTCCGACTTCGATGCCCGGTTGCCGAAATTCAGTTGCCTTTGAATTTCGGGTGATCCCTCTTGAGCATGTATGCTTCTGCTACTTGTTCTACATCAGACTTCTTCCGCAAACGGCGAAACGCTTTGACTCGGTGAGTTTCGCGGCATTCCGACTTCGATGCCCCGGTTGCCGAAATTCAGTTGCCTTTGAATTTCGGGTGATCCCTCTTGAGCATGTATGCTTCTGCTACTTGTTCTACATCAGACTTCTTCCGCAAACGGCGAAACGCTTTGACTCGGTGAGTTTCGCGGCATTCCGACTTCGATGCCCCGGTTGCCGAAATTCAGTTGCCTTTGAATTTCGGGTGATCCCTCTTGAGCATGTATGCTTCTGCTACTTGTTCTACATCAGACTTCTTCCGCAAACGGCGAAACGCTTTGACTCGGTGAGTTTCGCGGCATTCCGACTTCGATGCCCCGGTTGCCGAAATTCAGTTGCCTTTGAATTTCGGGTGATCCCTCTTGAGCATGTATGCTTCTGCTACTTGTTCTACATCAGACTTCTTCCGCAAACGGCGAAACGCTTTGACTCGGTGAGTTTCGCGGCATTCCGACTTCGATGCCCCGGTTGCCGAAATTCAGTTGCCTTTGAATTTCGGGTGATCCCTCTTGAGCATGTATGCTTCTGCTACTTGTTCTACATCAGACTTCTTCCGCAAACGGCGAAACGCTTTGACTCGGTGAGTTTCGCGGCATTCCGACTTCGATGCCCCGGTTGCCGAAATTCAGTTGCCTTTGAATTTCGGGTGATCCCTCTTGAGCATGTATGCTTCTGCTACTTGTTCTACATCAGACTTCTTCCGCAAACGGCGAAACGCTTTGACTCGGTGAGTTTCGCGGCATTCCGACTTCGATGCCCCGGTTGCCGAAATTCAGTTGCCTTTGAATTTCGGGTGATCCCTCTTGAGCATGTATGCTTCTGCTACTTGTTCTACATCAGACTTCCTTCCGCAAACGGCGAAACGCTTTGACTCGGTGAGTTTCGCGGCATTCCGACTTCGATGCCCCGGTTGCCGAAATTCAGTTGCCTTTGAATTTCGGGTGATCCCTCTTGAGCATGTATGCTTCTGCTACTTGTTCTACATCAGACTTCTTCCGCAAACGGCGAAACGCTTTGACTCGGTGAGTTTCGCGGCATTCCGACTTCGATGCCCGGTTGCCGAAATTCAGTTGCCTTTGAATTTCGGGTGATCCCTCTTGAGCATGTATGCTTCTGCTACTTGTTCTACATCAGACTTCTTCCGCAAACGGCGAAACGCTTTGACTCGGTGAGTTTCGCGGCATTCCGACTTCGATGCCCCGGTTGCCGAAATTCAGTTGCCTTTGAATTTCGGGTGATCCCTCTTGAGCATGTATGCTTCTGCTACTTGTTCTACATCAGACTTCTTCCGCAAACGGCGAAACGCTTTGACTCGGTGAGTTTCGCGGCATTCCGACTTCGATGCCCCGGTTGCCGAAATTCAGTTGCCTTTGAATTTCGGGTGATCCCTCTTGAGCATGTATGCTTCTGCTACTTGTTCTACATCAGACTTCTTCCGCAAACGGCGAAACGCTTTGACTCGGTGAGTTTCGCGGCATTCCGACTTCGATGCCCCGGTTGCCGAAATTCAGTTGCCTTTGAATTTCGGGTGATCCCTCTTGAGCATGTATGCTTCTGCTACTTGTTCTACATCAGACTTTCTTCCGCAAACGGCGAAACGCTTTGACTCGGTGAGTTTCGCGGCATTCCGACTTCGATGCCCCGGTTGCCGAAATTCAGTTGCCTTTGAATTTCGGGTGATCCCTCTTGAGCATGTATGCTTCTGCTACTTGTTCTACATCAGACTTCTTCCGCAAACGGCGAAACGCTTTGACTCGGTGAGTTTCGCGGCATTCCGACTTCGATGCCCCGGTTGCCGAAATTCAGTTGCCTTTGAATTTCGGGTGATCCCTCTTGAGCATGTATGCTTCTGCTACTTGTTCTACATCAGACTTCTTCCGCAAACGGCGAAACGCTTTGACTCGGTGAGTTTCGCGGCATTCCGACTTCGATGCCCCGGTTGCCGAAATTCAGTTGCCTTTGAATTTCGGGTGATCCCTCTTGAGCATGTATGCTTCTGCTACTTGTTCTACATCAGACTTCTTCCGCAAACGGCGAAACGCTTTGACTCGGTGAGTTTCGCGGCATTCCGACTTCGATGCCCCGGTTGCCGAAATTCAGTTGCCTTTGAATTTCGGGTGATCCCTCTTGAGCATGTATGCTTCTGCTACTTGTTCTACATCAGACTTCTTCCGCAAACGGCGAAACGCTTTGACTCGGTGAGTTTCGCGGCATTCCGACTTCGATGCCCCGGTTGCCGAAATTCAGTTGCCTTTGAATTTCGGGTGATCCCTCTTGAGCATGTATGCTTCTGCTACTTGTTCTACATCAGACTTCTTCCGCAAACGGCGAAACGCTTTGACTCGGTGAGTTTCGCGGCATTCCGACTTCGATGCCCCGGTTGCCGAAATTCAGTTGCCTTTGAATTTCGGGTGATCCCTCTTGAGCATGTATGCTTCTGCTACTTGTTCTACATCAGACTTCTTCCGCAAACGGCGAAACGCTTTGACTCGGTGAGTTTCGCGGCATTCCGACTTCGATGCCCCGGTTGCCGAAATTCAGTTGCCTTTGAATTTCGGGTGATCCCTCTTGAGCATGTATGCTTCTGCTACTTGTTCTACATCAGACTTCCTTCCGCAAACGGCGAAACGCTTTGACTCGGTGAGTTTCGCGGCATTCCGACTTCGATGCCCCGGTTGCCGAAATTCAGTTGCCTTTGAATTTCGGGTGATCCCTCTTGAGCATGTATGCTTCTGCTACTTGTTCTACATCAGACTTCCTTCCGCAAACGGCGAAACGCTTTGACTCGGTGAGTTTCGCGGCATTCCGACTTCGATGCCCCGGTTGCCGAAATTCAGTTGCCTTTGAATTTCGGGTGATCCCTCTTGAGCATGTATGCTTCTGCTACTTGTTCTACATCAGACTTCTTCCGCAAACGGCGAAACGCTTTGACTCGGTGAGTTTCGCGGCATTCCGACTTCGATGCCCCGGTTGCCGAAATTCAGTTGCCTTTGAATTTCGGGTGATCCCTCTTGAGCATGTATGCTTCTGCTACTTGTTCTACATCAGACTTCCTTCCGCAAACGGCGAAACGCTTTGACTCGGTGAGTTTCGCGGCATTCCGACTTCGATGCCCCGGTTGCCGAAATTCAGTTGCCTTTGAATTTCGGGTGATCCCTCTTGAGCATGTATGCTTCTGCTACTTGTTCTACATCAGACTTCTTCCGCAAACGGCGAAACGCTTTGACTCGGTGAGTTTCGCGGCATTCCGACTTCGATGCCCCGGTTGCCGAAATTCAGTTGCCTTTGAATTTCGGGTGATCCCTCTTGAGCATGTATGCTTCTGCTACTTGTTCTACATCAGACTTCCTTCCGCAAACGGCGAAACGCTTTGACTCGGTGAGTTTCGCGGCATTCCGACTTCGATGCCCCGGTTGCCGAAATTCAGTTGCCTTTGAATTTCGGGTGATCCCTCTTGAGCATGTATGCTTCTGCTACTTGTTCTACATCAGACTTCTTCCGCAAACGGCGAAACGCTTTGACTCGGTGAGTTTCGCGGCATTCCGACTTCGATGCCCCGGTTGCCGAAATTCAGTTGCCTTTGAATTTCGGGTGATCCCTCTTGAGCATGTATGCTTCTGCTACTTGTTCTACATCAGACTTTCTTCCGCAAACGGCGAAACGCTTTGACTCGGTGAGTTTCGCGGCATTCCGACTTCGATGCCCCGGTTGCCGAAATTCAGTTGCCTTTGAATTTCGGGTGATCCCTCTTGAGCATGTATGCTTCTGCTACTTGTTCTACATCAGACTTCTTCCGCAAACGGCGAAACGCTTTGACTCGGTGAGTTTCGCGGCATTCCGACTTCGATGCCCCGGTTGCCGAAATTCAGTTGCCTTTGAATTTCGGGTGATCCCTCTTGAGCATGTATGCTTCTGCTACTTGTTCTACATCAGACTTCTTCCGCAAACGGCGAAACGCTTTGACTCGGTGAGTTTCGCGGCATTCCGACTTCGATGCCCCGGTTGCCGAAATTCAGTTGCCTTTGAATTTCGGGTGATCCCTCTTGAGCATGTATGCTTCTGCTACTTGTTCTACATCAGACTTCTTCCGCAAACGGCGAAACGCTTTGACTCGGTGAGTTTCGCGGCATTCCGACTTCGATGCCCCGGTTGCCGAAATTCAGTTGCCTTTGAATTTCGGGTGATCCCTCTTGAGCATGTATGCTTCTGCTACTTGTTCTACATCAGACTTCTTCCGCAAACGGCGAAACGCTTTGACTCGGTGAGTTTCGCGGCATTCCGACTTCGATGCCCGGTTGCCGAAATTCAGTTGCCTTTGAATTTCGGGTGATCCCTCTTGAGCATGTATGCTTCTGCTACTTGTTCTACATCAGACTTCTTCCGCAAACGGCGAAACGCTTTGACTCGGTGAGTTTCGCGGCATTCCGACTTCGATGCCCCGGTTGCCGAAATTCAGTTGCCTTTGAATTTCGGGTGATCCCTCTTGAGCATGTATGCTTCTGCTACTTGTTCTACATCAGACTTCTTCCGCAAACGGCGAAACGCTTTGACTCGGTGAGTTTCGCGGCATTCCGACTTCGATGCCCCGGTTGCCGAAATTCAGTTGCCTTTGAATTTCGGGTGATCCCTCTTGAGCATGTATGCTTCTGCTACTTGTTCTACATCAGACTTCTTCCGCAAACGGCGAAACGCTTTGACTCGGTGAGTTTCGCGGCATTCCGACTTCGATGCCCCGGTTGCCGAAATTCAGTTGCCTTTGAATTTCGGGTGATCCCTCTTGAGCATGTATGCTTCTGCTACTTGTTCTACATCAGACTTCCTTCCGCAAACGGCGAAACGCTTTGACTCGGTGAGTTTCGCGGCATTCCGACTTCGATGCCCCGGTTGCCGAAATTCAGTTGCCTTTGAATTTCGGGTGATCCCTCTTGAGCATGTATGCTTCTGCTACTTGTTCTACATCAGACTTCTTCCGCAAACGGCGAAACGCTTTGACTCGGTGAGTTTCGCGGCATTCCGACTTCGATGCCCCGGTTGCCGAAATTCAGTTGCCTTTGAATTTCGGGTGATCCCTCTTGAGCATGTATGCTTCTGCTACTTGTTCTACATCAGACTTCTTCCGCAAACGGCGAAACGCTTTGACTCGGTGAGTTTCGCGGCATTCCGACTTCGATGCCCCGGTTGCCGAAATTCAGTTGCCTTTGAATTTCGGGTGATCCCTCTTGAGCATGTATGCTTCTGCTACTTGTTCTACATCAGACTTCTTCCGCAAACGGCGAAACGCTTTGACTCGGTGAGTTTCGCGGCATTCCGACTTCGATGCCCCGGTTGCCGAAATTCAGTTGCCTTTGAATTTCGGGTGATCCCTCTTGAGCATGTATGCTTCTGCTACTTGTTCTACATCAGACTTCTTCCGCAAACGGCGAAACGCTTTGACTCGGTGAGTTTCGCGGCATTCCGACTTCGATGCCCCGGTTGCCGAAATTCAGTTGCCTTTGAATTTCGGGTGATCCCTCTTGAGCATGTATGCTTCTGCTACTTGTTCTACATCAGACTTCTTCCGCAAACGGCGAAACGCTTTGACTCGGTGAGTTTCGCGGCATTCCGACTTCGATGCCCCGGTTGCCGAAATTCAGTTGCCTTTGAATTTCGGGTGATCCCTCTTGAGCATGTATGCTTCTGCTACTTGTTCTACATCAGACTTCCTTCCGCAAACGGCGAAACGCTTTGACTCGGTGAGTTTCGCGGCATTCCGACTTCGATGCCCCGGTTGCCGAAATTCAGTTGCCTTTGAATTTCGGGTGATCCCTCTTGAGCATGTATGCTTCTGCTACTTGTTCTACATCAGACTTCTTCCGCAAACGGCGAAACGCTTTGACTCGGTGAGTTTCGCGGCATTCCGACTTCGATGCCCGGTTGCCGAAATTCAGTTGCCTTTGAATTTCGGGTGATCCCTCTTGAGCATGTATGCTTCTGCTACTTGTTCTACATCAGACTTCTTCCGCAAACGGCGAAACGCTTTGACTCGGTGAGTTTCGCGGCATTCCGACTTCGATGCCCCGGTTGCCGAAATTCAGTTGCCTTTGAATTTCGGGTGATCCCTCTTGAGCATGTATGCTTCTGCTACTTGTTCTACATCAGACTTCTTCCGCAAACGGCGAAACGCTTTGACTCGGTGAGTTTCGCGGCATTCCGACTTCGATGCCCCGGTTGCCGAAATTCAGTTGCCTTTGAATTTCGGGTGATCCCTCTTGAGCATGTATGCTTCTGCTACTTGTTCTACATCAGACTTCTTCCGCAAACGGCGAAACGCTTTGACTCGGTGAGTTTCGCGGCATTCCGACTTCGATGCCCCGGTTGCCGAAATTCAGTTGCCTTTGAATTTCGGGTGATCCCTCTTGAGCATGTATGCTTCTGCTACTTGTTCTACATCAGACTTCTTCCGCAAACGGCGAAACGCTTTGACTCGGTGAGTTTCGCGGCATTCCGACTTCGATGCCCCGGTTGCCGAAATTCAGTTGCCTTTGAATTTCGGGTGATCCCTCTTGAGCATGTATGCTTCTGCTACTTGTTCTACATCAGACTTCCTTCCGCAAACGGCGAAACGCTTTGACTCGGTGAGTTTCGCGGCATTCCGACTTCGATGCCCCGGTTGCCGAAATTCAGTTGCCTTTGAATTTCGGGTGATCCCTCTTGAGCATGTATGCTTCTGCTACTTGTTCTACATCAGACTTCTTCCGCAAACGGCGAAACGCTTTGACTCGGTGAGTTTCGCGGCATTCCGACTTCGATGCCCCGGTTGCCGAAATTCAGTTGCCTTTGAATTTCGGGTGATCCCTCTTGAGCATGTATGCTTCTGCTACTTGTTCTACATCAGACTTCTTCCGCAAACGGCGAAACGCTTTGACTCGGTGAGTTTCGCGGCATTCCGACTTCGATGCCCCGGTTGCCGAAATTCAGTTGCCTTTGAATTTCGGGTGATCCCTCTTGAGCATGTATGCTTCTGCTACTTGTTCTACATCAGACTTCTTCCGCAAACGGCGAAACGCTTTGACTCGGTGAGTTTCGCGGCATTCCGACTTCGATGCCCCGGTTGCCGAAATTCAGTTGCCTTTGAATTTCGGGTGATCCCTCTTGAGCATGTATGCTTCTGCTACTTGTTCTACATCAGACTTCCTTCCGCAAACGGCGAAACGCTTTGACTCGGTGAGTTTCGCGGCATTCCGACTTCGATGCCCCGGTTGCCGAAATTCAGTTGCCTTTGAATTTCGGGTGATCCCTCTTGAGCATGTATGCTTCTGCTACTTGTTCTACATCAGACTTCCTTCCGCAAACGGCGAAACGCTTTGACTCGGTGAGTTTCGCGGCATTCCGACTTCGATGCCCCGGTTGCCGAAATTCAGTTGCCTTTGAATTTCGGGTGATCCCTCTTGAGCATGTATGCTTCTGCTACTTGTTCTACATCAGACTTCCTTCCGCAAACGGCGAAACGCTTTGACTCGGTGAGTTTCGCGGCATTCCGACTTCGATGCCCGGTTGCCGAAATTCAGTTGCCTTTGAATTTCGGGTGATCCCTCTTGAGCATGTATGCTTCTGCTACTTGTTCTACATCAGACTTCTTCCGCAAACGGCGAAACGCTTTGACTCGGTGAGTTTCGCGGCATTCCGACTTCGATGCCCCGGTTGCCGAAATTCAGTTGCCTTTGAATTTCGGGTGATCCCTCTTGAGCATGTATGCTTCTGCTACTTGTTCTACATCAGACTTCTTCCGCAAACGGCGAAACGCTTTGACTCGGTGAGTTTCGCGGCATTCCGACTTCGATGCCCCGGTTGCCGAAATTCAGTTGCCTTTGAATTTCGGGTGATCCCTCTTGAGCATGTATGCTTCTGCTACTTGTTCTACATCAGACTTCTTCCGCAAACGGCGAAACGCTTTAACTCGGTGATATTCACGGCATTCCGACTTCGATGCCTGGGTTGCCGAAATTTAGTTGCCTTTTAATTTCGGGTGATCCCTCTTGAGCATGTATGCTTCTGCTACTTGTTCTACTTCAGACTTCCTTCCGCAAACGGCGAAACGCTTTGACTCGATGAGTTTCGCGGCATTCCGACTTCGATGTCTCGGTTGCCGAAATTCAGTTGCCTTTGAATTTCGGGTGATCCCTCTTGAGCATGTATGCTTCTGCTACTTGTTCTACTTCAGACTTCCTTCCGCAAACGGCGAAACGCTTTGACTCGATGAGTTTCGCGGCATTCCGACTTCGATGTCTCGGTTGCCGAAATTCAGTTGCCTTTGAATTTCGGGTGATCCCTATTGAGCATGTATGCTTCTGCTACTTTATCTACACCAGACTTCCTTCCGCAAACGGCGAAAAGGTTTGACTCGGTGAGTTTCACGGCATTTCAAGTTCGATGCCCCGGTTGCCGAAATTAAGTTGCCTTTGAATTTCGGGCGATCCCTGTTGAGCATGTATGCTTCTGCTACTTGTTCTACATCAGACTTCCTTCCGCAAACGGCGAAACGCTTTAACTCGGTGAGTTTCGCGGCATTCCGACTTTGATGCCTCGGTTGCCGAAATTCAGTTGCCTTTGAATT
>CM055351.1:1128971-1131471 GCA_029228515.1 Populus alba x Populus x berolinensis | reverse complement strand
CCTGCGCTCTTGCCTGCCCCCCGCGCGGGTGAGGCTAGCACACGCTGGGGCAGCGGCAGCGATAACAACAGTGGGAAAAATCGGCAGCGCGGTAAATGCCGCTGGAGGCCCGTCGCGGAAAATCGGCAGCGCAGATTTGTTGACGAACACGGGCTGGACGCTGGGCTGGCCAGGCCTGGCAGGAAAATTCGTCTAGGGGGTAGGCTCACGGCAACGGGGCTGACGCGGGGACAGCCCCTGCTGGCTTGCTATCTTGCCCGCGGGGGGGCTGCCGTCGGGCCCGGGGCAGCGGCAGCGATGCCAGCGGTGGGAAATATCGGCAGCGCGGACAGCCCCTGCTGGCTTGCTATCTTGCCCGCGGGGGGGCTGCCTTCGGCCCGGGGCAGCGGCAGCGATGCCAGCGGTGGGAAATATCGGCAGCGCGGACAGCCCCTGCTGGCTTGCTATCTTGCCCGCGGGGGGGCTGCCTTCGGGCCCGGGCAGCGGCAGCGATGCCAGCGGTGGGAAATATCGCAGCGCGGACAGCCCCTGCTGGCTTGCTATCTTGCCCGCGGGGGGCTGCCTTCGGGCCCGTGGCAGCGGCAGCGATGCCAGCGGTGGAAATATCGGCAGCGCGGACAGCCCCTGCTGGCTTGCTATCTTGCCCGCGGGGGGGCTGCCTTCGGGCCCGTGGCAGCGGCAGCGATGCCAGCGGTGGGAAATATCGGCAGCGCGGACAGCCCCTGCTGGCTTGCTATCTTGCCCGCGGGGGGCTGCCTTCGGCCCGTGGCAGCGGCAGCGATGCCAGCGGTGGGAAATATCGGCAGCGCGGACAGCCCCTGCTGGCTTGCTATCTTGCCCGCGGGGGGCTGCCTTCGGGCCCGTGGCAGCGGCAGCGATGCCAGCGGTGGGAAATATCGGCAGCGCGGACAGCCCCTGCTGGCTTGCTATCTTGCCCGCGGGGGGGCTGCCTTCGGGCCCGGGGCAGCGGCAGCGATGCCAGCGGTGGGAAATATCGGCAGCGCGGACAGCCCCTGCTGGCTTGCTATCTTGCCCGCGGGGGGGCTGCCTTCGGCCCGTGGCAGCGGCAGCGATGCCAGCGGTGGGAAATATCGGCAGCGCGGACAGCCCCTGCTGGCTTGCTATCTTGCCCGCGGGGGGGCTGCCTTCGGGCCCGGGGCAGCGGCAGCGATGCCAGCGGTGGGAAATATCGGCAGCGCGGACAGCCCCTGCTGGCTTGCTATCTTGCCCGCGGGGGGGCTGCCTTCGGGCCCGGGGCAGCGGCAGCGATGCCAGCGGTGGGAAATATCGGCAGCGCGGACAGCCCCTGCTGGCTTGCTATCTTGCCCGCGGGGGGCTGCCTTCGGGCCCGTGGCAGCGGCAGCGATGCCAGCGGTGGGAAATATCGGCAGCGCGGACAGCCCCTGCTGGCTTGCTATCTTGCCCGCGGGGGGCTGCCTTCGGGCCCTGGCAGCGGCAGCGATGCCAGCGGTGGGAAATATCGGCAGCGCGGACAGCCCCTGCTGGCTTGCTATCTTGCCCGCGGGGGGGCTGCCTTCGGGCCCGGGGCAGCGGCAGCGATGCCAGCGGTGGGAAATATCGGCAGCGCGGACAGCCCCTGCTGGCTTGCTATCTTGCCCGCGGGGGGGCTGCCTTCGGGCCCGTGGCAGCGGCAGCGATGCCAGCGGTGGGAAATATCGGCAGCGCGGACAGCCCCTGCTGGCTTGCTATCTTGCCCGCGGGGGGGCTGCCTTCGGGCCCGGGGCAGCGGCAGCGATGCCAGCGGTGGGAAATATCGGCAGCGCGGACAGCCCCTGCTGGCTTGCTATCTTGCCCGCGGGGGGCTGCCTTCGGGCCCGTGGCAGCGGCAGCGATGCCAGCGGTGGGAAATATCGGCAGCGCGGACAGCCCCTGCTGGCTTGCTATCTTGCCCGCGGGGGGGCTGCCTTCGGGCCCGGGGCAGCGGCAGCGATGCCAGCGGTGGGAAATATCGGCAGCGCGGACAGCCCCTGCTGGCTTGCTATCTTGCCCGCGGGGGGGCTGCCTTCGGGCCCGTGGCAGCGGCAGCGATGCCAGCGGTGGGAAATATCGGCAGCGCGGACAGCCCCTGCTGGCTTGCTATCTTGCCCGCGGGGGGCTGCCTTCGGGCCCGTGGCAGCGGCAGCGATGCCATCGGTGGGAAATATCGGCAAGCGCGGACAGCCCCTGCTGGCTTGCTATCTTGCCCGCGGGGGGCTGCCTTCGGGCCCGTGGCAGCGGCAGCGATGCCAGCGGTGGGAAATATCGGCAGCGCGGACAGCCCCTGCTGGCTTGCTATCTTGCCCGCGGGTGGGGCTGCCTTCGGGCCCGTGGCAGCGGCAGCGATGCCAGCGGTGGGAAATATCGGCAGCGCGGACAGCCCCTGCTGGCTTGCTATCTTGCCCGCGGGGGGGCTGCCTTCGGGCCCGGGGCAGCGGCAGCGATGCCAGCGGTGGGAAATATCGGCAGCGCGGACAGCCCCTGCTGGCTTGCTATCTTGCCC
>CM055351.1:1116471-1118971 GCA_029228515.1 Populus alba x Populus x berolinensis | reverse complement strand
GGCAGCGCAGATTTGTTGACGAACACGGGCTGGACGCTGGGCTGTCGAGGCCAGGCAGGAAAATTCGTCAAGGGGACGCGCTGACGAAACAGGGGCTGTTCAGACACAGCAGGCAGTGTTGGAATCGGCAGCGCGGACGAACGAGGGGCTGTTCAGACAAATCGGCAACGTCGGAAAAATCGGCAGCGCGGATTTGTGCAGCTGGAGGCCCTATCAGCTGGCTGCCCGCAACGAGTCATTCAATTCTCTGCCCTATCAACATAACTCCCGATGTGTTGTTCGCTATCTTGGAAGAAGAGATCTCTTCCTCCCCGCGTCGGCCGGGTGCGATTACCCGGCGGCGTCGTTCAAATCACTGCCCTATCGGCTACAACTGCTGATGGGGGGATTAGAGGCCTGCCATGGTGGTGAGGGGAGGCCAAGACCGTGAAAGCAAGAGTTTTCCCGGGGCTCCTCCGGTGGCCGCGCATGCGCGCTGCCGGTTTTCCCGCATCCCGCCAAGAAAACGTCGTGCTTTCCACGTGAAATCAATCCAGTAAAATCAGCCATATTTTTGTGAGGCTGCCAGCCGAATTTGGGGTCATTCCGGGCCGGTTCCTATTTTTGCGTATTTCCTTGATTTTTAATGGTAGGAAAATAAAAAAAAATACTTCCCGACCTCGAAAAAATCTGGGAAAATTTATAAAGGTGGATTGGATTTTTGCCAACCTATGTGCAAAATTTCAGCTCAAAATACCAAGAAATGAATTTTTTAGAGGGGGGGTGACAGCTGGGACCTAGTAGTGTCTGCCCCTGCCAGAGCTGCAATAACACTTATAGCTCTTTAGGGGGGTGGCCATGGGGCGCGCTGGCTGGCGCCCATAGGCCTGCCGCGGGGGCTGCTGCTACGCTCGGACTAACGTGGGGGGCCTCACGGCCCGAAGTAACGCCGCCATCGATGACCCGTTTTCCGGCCGGCGACGACCCGATTCCGACCACCGCCCTATAAAAATCACACGCGCGCGCGCGCGCGCGCCCGCCCGCGCCCGCGCTGGGCGCTGGGGCGCTGGGGCCTGGGGCGCTGGGGCCTGGGGCCTGGGGCCTGAGGGCCTGGGGCCCTTGGGGGCCCTTGGGCTCTTGGGCGATTGGGCGCGCGCGCGCGCGCGGCAATGATTCCCCTGCCGCGCTGCGCAACGGGGGCTGACGCGGGGACAGCCCCTGCTGGCTTGCTATCTTACCCGCGGGGGGGCTGCCTTCGGGCCCTGGCCCCCTGCGCTCTTGCCTGCCCCCCGCGCGGGTGAGGCTAGGCACACGCTGGGGCAGCGGCAGCGATGCCAACAGTGGGAAAAATCGGCAGCGCGGTAAATGCCGCTGGAGGCCCGTCGCGGAAAATCGGCAGCGCAGATTTGTTGACGAACACGGGCTGGACGCTGGGCTGGCCAGGCCTGGCAGGAAAATTCGTCTAGGGGGTAGGCTCACGGCAACGGGGGCTGACGCGGGGACAGCCCCTGCTGGCTTGCTATCTTGCCCGCGGGGGGGCTGCCTTCGGGCCCGGGGCAGCGGCAGCGATGCCAGCGGTGGGAAATATCGGCAGCGCGGACAGCCCCTGCTGGCTTGCTATCTTGCCCGCGGGGGGGCTGCCTTCGGGCCCGGGGCAGCGGCAGCGATGCCAGCAGTGGGAAAAATCGGCAGCGCGGACAGCCCCTGCTGGCTTGCTATCTTGCCCGCGGGGGGGCTGCCTTCGGGCCCGGGGCAGCGGCAGCGATGCCAGCAGTGGGAAAAATCGGCAGCGCGGACAGCCCCTGCTGGCTTGCTGTCTTGCCCGCGGGGGGGCTGCCTTCGGGCCCGGGGCAGCGGCAGCGATGCCAGCAGTGGGAAATATCGGCAGCGCGGACAGCCCCTGCTGGCTTGCTGTCTTGCCCGCGGGGGGGCTGCCTTCGGGCCCGTGGCAGCGGCAGCGATGCCAGCGGTGGGAAAAATCGGCAGCGCGGACAGCCCCTGCTGGCTTGCTATCTTGCCCGCGGGGGGGCTGCCTTCGGGCCCGGGGCCCCTGCGCTCTTGCCTGCCCCCCGCGCGGGAGAGGCTAGGCGCTGCTGGGGCCAGCCCGACGTCGCTGGCCGCGCATGCGCGCTGCCGGTTTTCTCGCATCCCGCCAAGAAAACGTCGTGCTTTCCACATGAAACCAATCCAGTAAAATCAGCCATATTTTTGTGAGGCTGCCAGCCGAATTTGGGGTCATTCCGGGCCGGTTCCTATTTTTGCGTATTTCCTTGATTTTTAATGGTAGGAAAATAAAAAAAAATACTTCCCGACCTCGAAAAAATCTGGGAAAATTTATAAAGTTGGATTGGATTTTTGCCAACCTATGTGCAAAATTTCAGCTCAAAATACCAAGAAATGAATTTTTTAGAGGGGGGGTGACAGCTGGGACCTAGTAGTGTCTACCCCTGCCAGAGCTGCAATAACACTTATAGCTCTTTAGGGGGGTGCCCCCTGACTGGCCATGGGGCGCGCTGGCTGG
>CM055351.1:1072783-1111371 GCA_029228515.1 Populus alba x Populus x berolinensis | reverse complement strand
GGCTACTAAAACCTCGCAACTTTGCCTAGCTTAGTGCATGTTGATAGAAAGTGAAGCTTAAGGGAGAGAATTGCTTGTTGATATTATTAATAGAAAGACGAATATATAAACACAAAAAACCTAATCGATTTCTCTACTTAACAGGAAGACCAATTCTTTAAAGGTTACAAATTGTAGCAGCAAACTGAGTCCTAATTAATAACAAACTGTTAAAACTATATATTGGAATTATCATTGGTTAACATGCCCCCTCGAGATAGGCCACGATCTAAAAGGCCAATCTTGTCATGAAACAATTGAAATGTAGAGGTTGATCAGTGGCTTTGTTAGAAGGTCCGCAAGTTGATCAGTAGAGGAGGACATGAGCTACACGTAGCTTGACCAGATTTTGAACCTTGATCACGAATGAAATGAAAATCTACTCTGCAACATTTATTCATGCTAGAAATGAAAAATGGGATTTGAACTTAATTGAGTTGCTTCGATGTTGTCATAGTAAATCACAAGTGAAGAAGAAAGAGCAACACCAAGTTCATAAAGGAAGAGATTGTACCCAACAGAGCTCAGTAGTAGTGGCAGCAACAGAGTGATACTCAGCCACTGTTGAAGACCTGGCAATGATCATTTGTTTCTTTGAACTCCATGAAATTAAATTACTGCCAAGGTAAACAAGAATAAGCATTGGTGGATGCATAATCATCTTTTAATACCAACCCAATTAACAACCTAAAATGGCATAAAGTTGATCAACAACGGCATAAAGATTGTGTGATGAGTCATAGTGCAAAAAAAGGCCCTTGTTTAGTGACCCAACAAGATATCGCAGAATTTTTCTTAACAAAATCTAGTGGGCACCTATTAGTACTGTGCCTGAACCCTGAGACAATTAGTTCACAAACCAAAAAATGACACATCTGGCTGGCCTTAGTAAAAGAAAGATACAGAAACTCCAACCTTACAACTAAACGATATACATTGGGGTTCTTATAAAGACACGCCAGACAACAATGAAATAGCAGAGGGTAGAACTTGGAATAGGAGTGAGCACTAGTTTGGTCAACCAGCATGTTGAGAACGAGTTAGCAGGTCTGTAATGTACATGTGTTGAGAAAGTGGAAGACCAAGTTTGTGGAAAGGAACATCAACACCCAAGAAGTAGGACAGATTGCCAAGATCCTTAATAGAAAAACAAATTGGCAAGGTTGGAGACAAAATTTGATAGAATGTTATCACTGCTGCCTATCACAGTAATGTCATCCATGTAAACCATAAAAAACACAACATGCTGAGCACTGTTAAATATGAACACTGAAGGATCAGAGTGCGAATTGCGGAAAACCAGAAAGCCACAGAAATGTGGTGCAATATCATAATAACCACGCTGGGGGTGCATTGTTTGAGTCCAAAAATTGCTTTTGTGGAGTTTGCAGACAAATGACGGATTGTCACGATCAACGAATCCAGGGGGTTGAACCATGTAAATGGTTATCAGAGATATTGCCTTAAAAGAAAGCATTGTTGGATGTCCAACAGTTTAATGGGACCAATTGCGGCTAACAGTAAGGTTAAGCACTAAGCGGAACAGTTGTTATTGGCTTCACAACGGGGTTGAAAGTCCTCATTATAGTCTACATCGGGATGCTGGTAGGAAACCTTTTGCAACAAGCCGTGCTTTAAATTTGTTTATGGAACCATTATAATGTCTTTTAATGTGGTAAACACACGCTACAAACCCAACAATGTTTGGTGATACCATCAGGAGGAACAAGTTCCCATGTGCCATTACAAACTAGAGCATCATATTCCTCAGAATATAGCAGCAACGCCGATTTTGGAATTGTAAGGGACTGAGAATGGAGTGGAAGGTTCTGTTTGAGAGATGACTGGTTTAATAGCGTGAAGACTAAGTATCTTTTTTCTAGATTGGTTTTCGGATATTATTCCGAGACCTAGTAATTATAAAGGTGTATGGAAAGGTTGTGATTGTGGTTGAACAGTTTTAAAGATGGAGCTTAAAGTGGAGGATTAAGTGGGAAGGAAGGAAGTAGATACCTATGGAGTAGAAATGATGGAAGGGAGTGCTCTGGCAGTGATGGAAGGACCATGATGAAGAGATACTGGACCAGTGTTACTTATAGGAAGGGATGATACCATCACCAAGCATAACATCATCTTGTCCATTTAAATGATGTATTGAGAGAAAAGATTGTTGTGATTTCGTAGATACATGATGGGGAAGCGCGCCAATATCCAGTAACCATGACGCATTAGTGGATGGAGATGGAGAAGAAAAATTTCCCAGGATTCTATGGAGGATGGCATGTTCGTTGGAGGAATTGGTAATGGTAGAACCATGAAGAAGAACTAAATGAAAGGAGGGACAATGTTTTAGCAGTGTGCCCTTAAGTGTCTATATATCTGGCAAAGGTCCTAAATAAGGACGTGCAGGCGAAACGACTAATTCCTGACCTTATTGGGAAACATGAAGGGTCGAAAGTTGGTGAAGGATGGGGAACAAAAATTGTTTGTTTCCAATAGAAGAAGGAGATGGGCCCGCTAGTTGGTTCTTTAGGGTCACCATATTAATGTTGCTAGAGTTTTTAGTTGAAGGAGTTTGCAGTAATAGGACGCAGACCCCCAAAAAACGGAGTGTGAACCTGTTTTGAAGTGATGCTTCAAACAAGAGAAGCTTTCTTCATGTAGTTCATCAAAGGAGATAGCAGCCTTGCGAGCTTGGACAACCCGAACATGTTTTGTGTAATTCTTCATCTAAACCAAACAAGAATTTGTTCAGTGAGATCATTAGTGTCCATGGGAGCACTAAGAATAGCAAGTTTGTCAAATCGTGCTTGGGTGATGAAGTAGATAAAATCTGTTGATACTTTATAGAACCTTATATGAGATTTTTTAACTGGTTTTTCACCTGGCGGATACATCCACGGGATGGTTTGGCATATGTTGTGTCAAGAACATGCATGCATCATGGAAAAAGTGGTGCGTGCTACAAAGGAGATAAGTGGAGGTGAAAGACTACCAACGATGGCAAAAAATAAACTCAAAAGGAAGTTGATCTTGACTCACCCAAAGACTAAAATGCAAGATTAGGAACAATGATATCATCTGTTTATGAGAGTTGGTAAAAGGCATGGTTTTGAACCATTTATGTAACCAAGGAGATCGTAGCCAATAAAAGAGTGTTTTCAATAACTGAATTTTCCAGGAAGCCATAGTTGGAAGAAGTGAGTTTGAGAGGAGCTTGAGCCACTTGTGTTTTTATAGTGATAAGGTGGTTTTCAATGTTTGATGGAAATGGAAGTCGACATGGTTATAGGAAGAGTAAGGAACATAACCATAGAAGATGAGGGAAAAAAAAAGAATGAATAAAGGATCAGAGATGCTCTGATACCATGATAGAACTTTAAGCCTTAGGGAGAGAATTGCTTGCTGATATTATTAATAGAAGACATAATATAAAAGTACAAAACCTAACCAATTTCCCTACTTTTGTCAGGAAGACCAATTCTTTAAGGTTTCAAACTATTGTCACAACTGAGTCCTAATTTGAAAAAAAAATTTTTTAAGACCAAATTCTTTAAGGTTACAAACTGTTTGTAGCAATTGAAGTCCTAATGAATAACAAACTGTTACAAGCTATACATTGAATTATCATTGGTTAACATATGTTTTGAGAGTCTGGGTAAAAGTTAATTTTTAAAATGTTTCTTGCTTCGAAATGTCTTTATAAATAATATTTTTTTATTTTTAAAATTTATTTTTAACATCATCATATCAAAACAATAAAAAACAAATAAAAAAAATATTTGAAGCTAAAAAACTTAAAAAGTTTTTAAAAACATGGTTTAAACAAACAATGCCAAACAATATAAGCAACAACCATCTAATTACATATCCTTAAGAACATGTTTGAAAGGTTACAGATTTCAAAGAACTTTGACTACATAACAGATGGAGTGGAAACTCATTTTTTTCAACCTCCAAAGCTTAATAGCAGGCCAAATTACAAAGCCGATGACATTAGTTTTCAATTTGATTCATATACTCACATTTCTACCTATTTTGAAAAGATGAGACTACACTAATCTTTTAGAACCAACACTCGTATGATAACTTGGATTTCTACACTCATTATGATAAATAATTCTTGTGGAAGAAGAGAATGTTTGTATATATAATTTAATAGTCAATTAGTCAGTTATACACAACATAAATTCTATTCATGTAGAAGCATATTTATTATTAATATTTTTTTTATTTTTAATATTCCATTTATGTTAATTAATGAATCTAATATTTGATTAATGAATTTTAGAGTAAAGATATTTTTTTAGGATAAAAAACTTTGCAAAGAAAATTATAAAGTGGTTATAATTATAAAAAATACATTTTGTTCTTCTTTATCAACAATAAATATAGGTGGTTCTCCACATAAACTAATTTCCTCTTCATGATTTTCATTGAGTTAAGGTAGACATGACATTCATCTGATATAATTTTTATATTTTTTGTAATATTAAAGAGATCCATTAATCCTCACTAATTCTAATTCATGGTTACCAGTACGAAAACATCCTTATAAAGAATTTTATATTGTTGAGTGTAACCCGTTACTACTAACCTAGTATTTGTACTTTTCAACATCTCCTTTTATCTTTTCTTTTAGTTTTGAAAATTCATTTTTCACACTTACTTTTAGTGTCCTTTGAAGAAAGTGTTATGAGCTCTTATATGTTATTTTTTGTTAATAGCATTTTTCTCTTCTTCTTTCATTGCCTTTATTTCATTTAGCTAATGATAAGCTTTTTCAAATGTTAAAGGTTTCATCATCTATAAAAAGACAAGAAGAAAACTTCATTATTGTCAATTCTTTGAAAGACATCATATATTTCTTATATGCTGTTTTTTCTTTCTTTGAGCTGAACTTGGGGATCCATCTGAAGAATAATGAACATACATGTATGTAGTATATATTGTATAGTATGTTTTAATTTCTTTTTAAATAAAATTGATATTAATATGATACTAGAAAATGATAATTAAATAATAGATAATTGATGAGACCTAGGGTGACCAATTAAAAGACAAAAAAAAAGCCACGACTTTTTTATCATATTTTATATGGATACAAATACACTTCAATTTATCCATAAAACATAACATAGAGCAAACCTAGCCCTAAGATTACTCATAATAACCAATTCAATAGAAACAAAACAACATTTAAATAGTTGTTAGTTGATAATAAAGGTCTTTATGTATTTAGATTTTGTTGGACACCTTTTAACCCAATGCATTTACATGCCCAAATAGAAAGCATTTATTGCAATGAAAAAAGTATTGAGACATTTAAATCTATAATGACCACATTTTTAAGACACATATTTTTTATTAAAGACACATATTAACATATTCAAAATCATAGATAATATGAAACCATTAATTTTTAAAATAATAATAGTATCATTTATCGGTTTAATGGTACAGGTTTTATATTTGACATGATCAATTGATTGACCGGAAACTGCTAAATTTGATTGTTGTTCCCTAATAGTCGATCAATTTGATCAACCGAATTAGAAAATAGCCAATTTTATATTTCCTCCTATCAATTGGGTCCAACTGGATCATGTTGATAATAGCCAATTTGAATACTGCTAAATTTTGATTGGTGTCCCTAATAGTCGATCAATTTGGATCAACCGAATTAGAAAATAGGCCAATTTTATTTTTCCTCCTATCAATTGGTCAACTGGATCATTTGAATAATCCTAAATGGTCAATTGATTTATGCAACACATCAATTATTCAATTCAGTTTATATATAGACACATTGAAAATATTAGTAGAGTTTCCCTTGAACTTTAACATTTCTAAGTGTCGACATCATCTTTCACTTGTAAAAATCTTAATTTATACAAGAATCCAGACATCTAAGATCATTTCATGTTCAACAATATCAAAATAGATAACATTTATTCTTTTAGCTTTCCCTTATTCCATTCGATTATAATGATTTCTATAAATAATTATCTTATAAACTTAACATAAACAATTTTTAAAATATTAAGAAAATAAATTCCATATATTTCCTAGTTAATATAATAAAGAGTAAGATTACATAAAATACTACAAAAATCTAAAAATTTAAGTTAATATATGCATGTTTAATAATATATTTAATCACGTATCAAAAGACAATATTGGAACTACATTACATAATAAGTGTGGTGGTAAATACTAAATCCAACATTATGTCTACCATTATGAGTAATAACAAAAGAAGTCTATTGTTTTTAGTGTGAGGATCCTATAGTCAAAATAATTTTACAATATAAAAAAAATACTATTTAACAATTGATATGTGTATTAGGAACAATAATTATCAAATAACAAAAATATCCAATAACCAACAATAAAGAAATTTTATATCATCAATTATCCAATAGTACCATTAATTTTTTTATAATACATTCAAATCAATTAACCTAATTACAGCATTCCGGTCATCTATCACTTTGATGACTCTTATTCCCTTAAGGTGAATTTATTATTGAAATTCTCGGTCATACATATAGATTGATGCCTCTAGTACAACTTAGATACTCAGTCACTTTTTAAATTCCTAGTCATCAAAATAAAGTGATGCATCTAGTACCACTTAGGTACTAGTCACTATTTAAATTCCTAGTCGTTAGATATATTGATGTTCTTTAGTACACCACTTATGTACTTTGTCAATAATTTTAAATTAAATTTCCTTTTTAATTGTTCGATAAACATATCACAATTAGTATATATGCATAAACAAGCAAAAAATAATTTTGATTATTTCACAACTAGGAGTCTTGAACAACTTAGAAGGTAGGAATGCAATGTGGCTACCTGGTGGCCTTAAGGTGAACAACGACCAAAAGATTGATAGTCTTCTCCCAAGTGCAGGAGTGTTCGAAGTAATAAATACCCCGACAAGAACGGGGTCGAACCACAGAGATGGTTAATTGAATAAATTATAAACAACAACATACAACAACAACAACAAACGACAGCAACAATAATAACAATAATAGTAGTAGTAATAAAAATAATAATAATAATAATAATAATAATAATATTCATTACGTGGCGTTGTTAAATCTGAGAATGATCTAAAAGATCGAGTCACAGGTTTCCAGCCTATATACTGAGTTATTGCAAAGATCAAAGAGATATATTATATAATATAAACATATTTCTGATGCGAATGAACCAAGGCAAGACCAATAATGTCTGGAAATCCTTGATCAAACACAGACATACATACTTAACATACATAAAATATAACAAGAATGGAAGAAGTAGTAGTAAAAAAAAAAAATTAATGAGAACTTTGAGATGAAAGATTATTGTAAGAAATAAACAATGATAAAAAAAAAAACGCATGTCAATGTTATAGGATCCACTAATGGTATTTCAAACAAGTATAGTATAAACTCATATTACTCAATTTGGAAACCACACACAAAGGAGGTTCCAATCAGATGATTTGTCATTAATAGCTCATTATAAATTTGTTAACATGATCATATTAAATTTATCTTATTTACGTAACACCAAACTTTTAAATATTTTTAGGAATTCATTATGCCCTTACTTATGTTCGCAACAAATCAAGTTCCCTTTCATAGCATAGTGTGGGTAATCAACCATATGGTTTGGGCTATGAGAGTGCCAAGACATTTGTTTTAATCAAGTGTTTAATACAACACAAATCTAGATTAACCACTTTTAAGCAAGCAAAGGTATTTAAGAATTAGTAAGATAAAAAGATAGGACATGTTAATATTAAACATTAAGGTCCATGTTGAATTTACACTATACTTAATTCTTACAACACCATTAGTGTAACCTTTTCACCTCAAATTTTACCAAGAGTGGTATCCATTTCCAACGAAGAATTGGGGGAGAGATTCAAAAAAAGGAGAAAGAGTCAAAGAATTGAACAATTATATACACAAATATCAGTTATCATGGGAAACTGAAAGAACCGACTTAAGAGTCTCGGAGTACCGTTATCCGCCATATGACCGAGGTGAGAGACTAGCAAAACAAAAGTCATATAAAAACAATGTGAGAAAAAGAATCAATCTTTATATACAGGATCACCCAATTCAATTGAGTCAGTTTTCAACTGAAAAATTATCAAAATAAAACTTTCAAACGATGGCCATTTATACTTGAAAACATTACCATTCTTTGAATTTTCAATATCATAGGCCCCATATGGATACACAATGTTTCACATATAAAAGGACCGCTTGACACGACCAAAAGATTAATGTCTTCTCCCCAAGTGCAGGAGTGTCGACGAAATTAAAATTACCCGGCAAGAACCGTGGTCGAAACCACAGAGAGGTTAATTGTATAAATTATAAATAACAATACAACAACAACAACCACAACAACAACAACAATAATAGTAGTAGTAGTAATAATATTTAAGAGTAAATAATAATAATAATACTCAGTATGTGATGTTGTTATACTTGAGAATTGATCTAAAAGATCGGGTCATAGGTTTCCAACCTATATAACTTAGTTTATGAAAAGGATCAAAGAGATATATTATAAAATATAAACAGATTTCTGATGCGAATGAACAAGTCAAGACCAAACAATCTTCAGGATCCTTGATCAAACACAGAGCAATACTTAACGTACATAAAAATATAACAAGAATATAAATAATAATAATAATTAATATCATAATAATAATAATAATAATAATAATAATAGTAGATAGTACTTTTAATCAAGTATTAGTAAAAGATAATAGTAATAAGTAAATAATAATAATAAAATATAATAATAGTAATAATAGTAATAATATTAGTAGTAATAAATATAATATTAATAAAAAGAAGAGGAGGAAGAAATTAATGTGAACTTTGAGATGGAAGATTAATGTAAGGAATAAACATATGATAAAAACATATGTCAAGGTTAGAGGAACCACCCAATGGTATTTCAAACAAGTATATTATGAAACTCTTATTACTCATTTTTGGAAACCACACACGAAAGAGGTTCCAATCGGATGATTTGTCATTAATAGCTCATTATAAATTGGTAAACTATGATCATAATTAATTATCTTATTTACGTAACACCAAACTTTTAAAGATTTTTAGGAATTCATTATGCGTTACTTTAAAGTTAGCAACAAATCAAGTTCCTTTTCATAGCATAGGTGTGGGTAATACCATATGGTTGGGCAAGGAGAGATGGCCAAGCATTTGTTATGCAATAACGATTTGTTGTACCAAGTGTTAATACAACACGCAATCTTGATAACCACTTAACAAGCAATGTATTAAACATAAGGGTCCATGTTTTGAGTTTACTCTATACTTTTCTTCTTACACCATTGGTGTAACCCTTTTCACCTTGACATAATAAAACTTAGCTAAACATTAATGAAGAAAGAAAAACATAAATAAACAAAACAAGAACATAAATAAGATACAAGTTAACTAAGGAAAGGAAAGGAAATGAAAAGCATAAACAAGATATTTAAAAGAAAGCAAAACTTAAAATTACAATATATATATAAAAAAAGAGAGACCAAGACAAGTTTAACCCTCTCTTTTTTCTAAGTTTAACCCTCTCTTTGTCCTTTCATTTTTCATACATAAACTCATCAATCCAATCCGTTGATTTATATGATAGGCCTACATTTAAGATGAACATTTGACCATATATCAAGGCATTTTAGAGTATTAGACTTGTTTTATTATAAAAACATGCTTTAGTTAAGGAGTTTATTAAATACTTTAAGTGCAAAATGATGATAAAAAACCATTGATAAATATGCACTTTTAAGTACTAATCACCGCTCCATCTTGATCTTAGTTTTCCAGGAAAAAAATGGAGTTCAGAATTATAAAGCAAGACTTTTTGACCAACAATGAATGTTTTTTTTCTCAGTATTTTCTTATCATGAAACTCTTTGAGCTTGTCTTGCTTTTATGAAATTCTTGAATTGGTCATATGCATCATTTTCTAATTTCCACAAGCTCATTTATTTACAATTTTCACAGCAGACTAGCATCATCAATGTTGAAATTGAAAGCTTTAGTAGCTCCAATAAGCTTTATGTACAATTTTCACACGCAAGTGACAAAGGTTTCATAGACTAGTTCATAATGTGACATACCTAAATGATGTTTTATACGCAGTTCGACAAGCCCAAAGTGCATCATAAAAGTCTTAAAGTTAAAGACCAATCTTTCCGATTTAGGGTTCAACCGTTTTCTCTAAGATCTGTTTGATCTCCCTATTAGCAAGTTCTAACCTGTCCACGTCGTCTAAGGGTGATAAGGGGTGGCAACTTTGTTGGTGTGCTTCCATATTACTTCATTAAAAGACTCCAATGGCTTGTAGCAGAAATGTGTTCCACCAATCACTTAACATGGGCTTGTGGGATTTCAAATCGACTTAAAATGTTTCCTTTCAAAAACTATATCATGTGTTTTGTGATCAATGTTTCGACTTGGAATTTGCCTCTATCCATTTTGAAACATAATCTAACTACGACCAATATGTATAAGAAACCAAATGATTGAGGAAATGGACCAATCGAAATCTATACCCCAACAGTCAAAGATCTCAATGACAAAGAATAGGATTTAATAGCATCATGTGATGTATCTCAAATAGATCCCAACTTTTGAAAATATTCACAAGTCTTGACAGAATGCATGTGAGTCTTTGAACATGGTGGGTTAGTAAAATCCACTTTGTAAGATTTTTGCAGTTGTCCTTTCTTTGTTGATAAAAGACCCCAATATGCCTATAGAATGACAAAATTTAACATAACACCGACTTACCTCATTGTCAGTAATGCCAACAACGTTCGAAATATTTGATCAGGATAAATATTTGAATAAAATAAGGGTCATCCCAATACAAGTTCTTCACTTTTCAAGAACTTTCTTTTATCTTGGGTATTCCAATGAACTTCAATATGTCCTGAAACAAGAAAATTAAAAAATACAAGCAAACCAAGGCAAATTAGAGACATAAAAATAAAGATTCAATTAGGAAAGTAGTCATCGATTGGTGTGAAATTTCAGAACTCCAAATCGGTTGATCAAACTTGACAAATAATCTGCGACAACATTTTCGGTGGCCTTCTAACTCTTTGATGGTGATATCAAATTCTTGAAGTAACAAAATCCACCGCAAACCAATCAAGCCTTAGAATCTTTCGTAGAGAGAAGATATTTCAATGCAGCATGATCACTAAAAACAACAATAGGTGTAGCCAACAAGATGAAGATCTAAACTTGTCACATGCAAATACTACTGCAAGTATTTCTTTTTCAATGGTTAGTGTAATTCATTTTGAGCACTATTTAATGTTTTACTTGCATTGTAAATCACATAAGGTTTCTTATCTTTTTCTTTGTTCCAAGACAGCACCCACGGCATAATCACTAGCGTCACATATAATTTCAAAAGGTACAGTGACCAATCAGGAGGTTGAAATGACAGGAGCAGAAAGGTAGAAAGCAAGCTTTTAGAGTTTAACAAAGGTTCTTTTTTATACCTATTGTTCAGTCCATTCGATTAAAAACAATGCTTTGTCCTTTTGTTTGGAGAAGGTTACACAATGGTTTAGATATTACACTAAAATCTTTGATGAAACTTCTGTAAAAACCAGCATGTCCTAAGAATGATCTAACATCTTTAACAGATTTTGGTGTTAGTAAGTTGGCAATTAACTTAATTTTAGATTTGTCAACCTCAGTTCCTTTCGATGAATACAAATGTGACCAACTACAATGTCGTTTGTTACCATAAAGTGACATTTTTCCCAATTCAGTACAAGATTCGTCTCTTCACACCTATTCAAAACTTTTTCCAAGTTAGTTAAACAATCATCAAATGACATCACCAGAAACAATAAAATCATCCATAAAAATCTCAAGAAAACGTTCAACCATATCACTGAATATGTTAAGCATGCATTTTTGAAACATGGCTGGTGCGTTTACATAATCCAAAAGGCATTCTTCGATATGGAAAAAGTACTAAATGAACATGTGAAAGTAGTCTTCTCTTGATCTTCTAATGCAATTTCAATTTGATTGTAACCTGAATAGCCATCTAGGAAACAATAAAATTCATGACTTGCAACTCTTTCTAGGATTTGATCCATGAAAGGTAAAAGGAAATGATCTTTTCTAGTCATTGAATTAAGTTTCCTATAGTTAATGCACATGTGCCAACTAGTAAAAGTCCTAGTTGGAATTAACTAATTTTTCTTATTTGTTATCACAGTGACTCCAGACTTTTTTGGGTACAACATGGGTAGGACTTACCTATTTGCTGTCAGAAATAGGATAAATGATTCCATTATCTAGAAGCTTAATGACTTCATTTTTCACTACTTCCTCCATATTAGGATTAAAGTCTACATTGCATTTCTCTAGATGGTTTAGCATTTTCCTCCAAATAAATCCTCTGTGTGCAAATCAAAGGACTAATTCCTTTTTATGTCAGCTATGATCTGATCCTAATGCATTTTTATGCTTTTTCAGAGTTTGTAATAACTTACCTTCTTGATGTGCATTAAGTTTGAAAGAGATTATTACCGAAAAAGTTTCATTTTCTCCCAACAATGAGTATTTAAGATTGACCGGTAAATGGCTTCAAATCAGGTTTTGGTGGTTGAACACTTGAAGGTATGGACTCAATTGATTATGGTGGCAATTCTTCAATTTGTGGTCTCCAATTACATGCCTTTGATTCTTCCTGAAAGTAAACCATTTACAACTCGTCAGGTTCATCAATCTTAGTTTCACTAGAAGTGGTTTGAAATTGATCATGAACTAATTTTTCAATCAAGTCCACTTCCTGTAAATCATTATCATCTCTAGGTTACTTGTAAATGTTGAAAATATTCATCTCCAATGTCATGTTTCCAAATGATAGCTTCATCAGTCCATTCCTACAATTAATCAATGCATTAGATGTGGCAAGAAATGGACATCCAAAAATGATAGGAACTGAATTACATGCTTTAACAAGTTGTGTATCCAAGACAATAAAATCTACAGGTAAATGAATTTATCAACTTGTACTAACACATCCTCAACTATTCCTCTAGGCACTTTTACAGATCTATCAGCAAGTAAAAGAGTTTCAGAAGTTGGTTTTAACTCACCTAGATTGAGACTTTGAAAACCGAATAAGTAAATTCACACTAGCTCCAAGATCAAGTAAAGCTCTTTCAATTTTATGTTCTCCAATAAAGCAAGAAATTGTAGAACAACTAGGGTTTTTATATTTCAAAACATTATTATTCTGAAGAATAGCACTTACTTGTTCGGCTAAAAATGCTTTCTTTTTCACATTCAGTTTTCTCTTCACAGTGCATGGATATTTCAAAAATTTAGTATAGGAAGGTACCTATTTAATAGCATCCAACAAATGTATATTGATCCTTACCTATTTGAAAGTTTCAAGGATTTTATAATTGTGATTGACTTTCCTTTGTTTGGTCATGCATGAGGAAATGGAAGTGCTGGCGGAGAATCAGTATTTTCTTTACAATGTTCAGATTCAACCCCTTCCTTACCCTCAAAGATTGACTCATCATCTTTCTCACAAGTTTTTCAAGAGTGGGTTTTTCAATAACCTTACCACTGCGAAGAGTGATGACTGATTTGACTTGATCCATGTGTTGGCTTCCGGAACTAACTTGCATTTGCATTGCATTGCCCCTTTGGATTTTGCTGTGGTTGAGATGGAAACTTACCTTTCTCTTGAAAACTGAGAGCAGATGTGAATTTTGCAAGAGCATCTTTAAAATTTGTCATGCTTTTGAGCAAGTTGAGTGTTGATTATCTCTTGCTTTTCAATGAATGCATGCAATGTTTTCTCAAGATTTATTCTAGGAGGTGGAGCATAAGGAGGTGCATATCCATGAGAATTTTGGAAATTATGGTGTGCTTGAAATGGTGGCTGTGAAGTTTGTGCATTGTTGTTATCACTCTTCCAACTGAAATTCGGGTGATTTCTCCAGCCAGGGTTGTATGTTTGCGAGTATGGGTTATGATTGGGCCTTTAAAAACTGTTTAAAGCATGGGCTTGTTCATGGAGGCATTCTTTAAAAAAAGGCAAAGTTGGACAGATCATTGGTTGCATGTTCATTTGTTTCACAGATTTGACACACAATGTCTTGAACAGATTTTAATTGACCACTCTTTTTCAATTCTAGTGCCTCGACTTTTCTAGCTAAAGATGCAAACTTGGATTGGAGGTCATGATCTTCCCTAAGGTTATACATACCACCACTAGATGTATGAGGTTGGGTTTTACTTGGTGCCTCATAAGTGCCCGTAGTGTCCCAATTTTATGCATTTTCAGTTAACAAGTCTAGGTACTTCATTGCTTCATTAGGGTCTTTATCTTCAAAAGTTCCATTGCATATCAATTCAACCATTTGCCTATCTTTAAGTGTTAACCCTTCATAAAATTGTGAAACCAATCTCCATGTTTCAAAACCATGATGAGGGCAAGTGATTAGTACTTAAAAGTACATATTTATCAAGGTTTTATATCATCATTTTGCACTTAAAATATCAATAACTCCTTAACTAAAGCATGTTTTATAATAACAAGTCTAATACTATAAAATGCCTTAATATATGGTAAATGTTTATCTTAAATGCAGGCCTATCATATAAATCAAAGGATTGATTGATGAGTTCAAGTATGGAAATTGAAAGGACAAAGAGAGGGTGAAGCTTAGAAAAGAGATGTTGGTGTAGTCCAAACTAGAACACTGTTCGGTAATTGGGTCATATCTCGACTTCTAGATGTCAAATTGAAATGCCCCTCGATTATAATCAAGGCTTCTTTCAATGATGTTTGATGACTTATTATTCCTAGAAAATTATTTTGGATATTTACCACTTAGGGTTTCTTTATCCAAATATTAACAGTGAATAATAAACAAGTTATTCCCAATAATATTTTGGATATTCATCCTTTTAAGATTTCTTTATCCAAACATTAACGGTGAATAATAAATGAATTCCCCCAAAAATAAGATTTTGTATTTTTTGGAATATTGGCCAATATCCTTTAGAGTTTTACAAACATGTTGTAAAATCCAGAAATGCAAGAAAATAATTTTTTTTGTTGTGTTTAAGAAATTCATGCGAAAACACATTGTTTGAAAGTTCAAATATTTGTTAAGACATTAAAAAAAACATGTTAGGGTATTGGCCGTATGCAACACACAAAAACATTTTTTTATATTTTTTTGTAAAAAAAAAACACAAGCATCACAAGATTAATCGCAATTAAAGACAAGAAACCATGTGAATATATTCTCAAAAGTTTGAAAGACTTACTTGCGAGGCAGTGGCTGGAGGCGAAGTGTGTAGGGACAATGCGTGGCTATTGTGGTTTGGAGGTTAGCTCTTGGTTTGTTTGGTTGGCGGCAAGGAAAAGAGAGTGCATGGGAGCTTTATCGGTTGAAAGGAGAAGGAAGAGGGCTTCCTTGGGCGGTGGCTCTTTTTTTTTCAAAGGAGGGTGTGCAGCTGGCTGGCTTAAAAGAGATGGGTTTAGGGTTTTGTGGATGCCCTAATTTTTTTCTTTAAATTGCTCTCCTCCAAATTCTCTCTCTCTTTTTTTTTTTTTTTTTTTTATTATGACTGGAGGTTCACTTATATAGAAAATCTCTATGTGTGCTATTCAAGGAAATATTGCAATAATTATTGCAGAGATTGTCTTTTATAACCAACACTAACAAATCCTATATATATGGTATTTTATATTGCATTGATTATTTTCTATAACCAGCACGAATCAAATCATATATCTATGGTATTTTATATTGCAATAATTATTTTCCTATAACCAGTACAAATCAAATCATATATCTATGATATTTTATATTATAGTGATTATTTTTTATAACCAGCACAAATCAAACCAAATTATTTATGATTTAGTAATTACCAGCCTTGACATATTGCTTCCTTAATATTAGCCATGATGCTCTAGGTTATCGCCACATGTAAACCCTTATTATTGTTTTTTTTTTTTTGAAAAATTTATCAAAACATGGGTCAAAAATTGGGTAGCAACAACCCATATCAAATTGACTGAGCAGTAGGAGAAAAAAAAAAGCTAAAGCTAAATAAAACTTGAAAGCTTGGATAGTAGTTGTTAAACCAGTTGACTGGTTAGTCGAAAACTCAGAATTGATCGATTGGTTTTGTAAAAATAACAGACATGTTTAAGTGGAACTCTAAGAAAAACAAACTAAAGGTATCTTGTGACTCTGGAAGACTTCATTTGGATCTAAAAGTAGCTGGAATCTAGTATTTTGGTTCTAGTTTAACCAACCTATACCTTATAAGCTCAAAGATTTCTTCACTAACAACATGATAAGGATGATAAGCCAAGTGAGAAACTCGATTATTTTCTCTCATGCTAGAATGAAGTAAATTGTGGCTGAGATTAGTATCCGAGCAAGTTAATGCACAAATTCCTTCTTCTGTTTATAATGCGTGTATATCCACTAAAGTAAAAGGTCATCATGTCATATGAGGCCAACTTATAAGGTTTCTGCTCTTGGTAGTCCCCATATCAAAGTAGAGAAAGGACAATGAAAGAACAGATGATCATGTGTCTCAATATGAGAGCCATAAAGGATACATATCAAGCAGTTGATGATTTGATAAACATGAAATTTATCCATAGTGTCGCACGTCAAAATCCACGCGGGGATCGGCTGGCGATTTAAGTTCCTTGCTTGATTTGGGGTCTTGGGAGTCGCCACCTAGTATTTATTAAGGGTTACTAGGAAACCCATATTTACTGGTCATGGTCAGAGATTTGTGGGTAAGGGACTGGTTTGTGGCTAGGGAAGGTATTAGCACCCCTAGCAACCCTACCTAAGGTAAGCTGCTTTGTGGTTTGATGTGATTTGAAAATTTGAAATATTAATTAAATTATAAAGCTTTAATAAATCAGTTATTAAATCCCAGAATATATGTAGAAACATGTTCTTACATATTCTAAGAAATACAACATGATTTTATTTTTCCTTCATATATTTATATAAGTCTTTTTTTATTTTTATAATTCAATATCATAAATAAAAAATACAAACACACTCACACACATCTCCTTTTTTGTTATTATTTTTCTTACACATCCTTTTTTACATGTAAAACAAATAACAAAAATTCAAAAAATCAAATACAATTTAAAAATTACAAAATAAAAACCCCAAAATCTACAAGGATTACTGGGAACATCTTCTGGGATCCGCTGGAATAGTGGTTGGGAACATCTTCTGGGCATATGAACACTAGCAGCGCGTTGCTCCATGGTCCCACCGCCACTAGCAGCGGGTGGACCCACGCGCCGCCACGAAATCCAAATAGCAGGGTGGTTGTAGAACGGTTTCCCCCTCTCTTCTCTTCCCTGCCCGTGGTGGCTTTCACAGTGACCTGCAACAAAAAAAAAAAAAGACCACCAGCAATCGGTTTTATTTTGTTTCCTTTGTTTTCAGATCTGCGCCTCATTCTCTTTTTCTCCATTTCGGATTTGCTTCTCTCTGGTTGCAGGTCTAGCCGTTGATTCTCATTCGGAGATGAGGCCGCTTCTGTGGGCGCCGCAACAGGAAGGATGCTACTTCCTCGGTGATGAAGACCGTGGGTCTGAAGAGACGGGGAACGACCCTACCCGTTCTCTGGTTGGGGGAAGCTTGAATGGGCCGACTGATCTGAGTCCGTGGGCGCCGCCGTGCTCGGGCTACTACTAGAGGCTCCGATTTGGTTCTGGGTGAGCTGTCGATTGGCAATGAACAGCTGGGCTAGAGGGGATGGCGTTGCTGAGGCAGAGTGAGGAGAGAGCTGGGTCTCCGCTCGGTTCGTCTCTTGCTCCTGCAACTGAGAGGAAAAGAAGTTGTTGCCAAAGGAAAATGAGGGCTGAGGGATGAGAGGAGGACGATCTGGTGAAGGGGCGTTGGTGTTGGGAGATGGAAAAATCAGGGGAACAGGGGGGCGGCGACTTCTGTTTTTCTTGGAGAAGAAAAACCCCAAAATTCAAAGCCCCAAAGCAGGGGTTTCACTTGATCTTTCTTCTCCATGGAGGGGGGCGGCCATTCGGGTTTTTTAGGGTGGTGGCTGCAGGAGAAAAGGTTTTAGGTTCTAGGTTTTTTTGTTTTTCTCCCCATAATTTTCCGTCCCCGGTCCCTCAAATTTTTCTCCTCTCTTGGTTTATTACTGTAGCTTAGTATTTATAGGAGAAGTTTTGCTAGGTTTTTCAAACTGGTCCCTCAACTTTTCCTTTCCTTTTCTTTTCATTATTTTCTCTTTTTTATTTGTAAATTTTGATTTTTTGCTAATAATTTATTTGATTAGATACATTTATTTATATCTAGAGCTTCAAATATGGATCCAATTACCGAGCAATGTTCCAGTTTGGACTGCACCAACATCTCTTTTCTAAGTTTGGCCATCTCTTTGTCTTTTCACTTTCAATACTTTAAACTCATCAATCAATCCTTTTATTTATGTGATAGGCTTGCATTTAAGATGAGCATTTACCATAAATTAAGGTATCTTATAGTATCAAACTTGTTATTATAAAACATGCTTTAGTTAAGGAGTTATTGATACTTCAAGTGCAAAATGATGATATAAAACCTTGATAAACATACACATTTAAGTACTAATCAAATAACTTATTATTCACTATTAATATTTGGATAAAAAAAAATCTTAAGTGGTAAATACCCAAAATAATTTTCTAGGATAACAAGTCATCACCACATCCATGAAAGAAGCCTTGATTATAATTGAGGACATTTAGTTTTTGACTCCACGGTTTACGAGCTGTGAGAGTATGAAATACTAAAGGAAAAATGAGCTTTTAAAGCACATGGAATCTCCTTGGATTTCTATCTTAATAAATTTAATTTGAATCAAACACAAATTTCAAGAGATCTGTATTGGTTCTCCTTGGCACTTTGTAGATTATATCAAAAGGTATGATCAATATTGGCCAAGGGTTTTTGCTTTTAGATTTTGAACCCAAATCCATTCAATCATAGCAAACCTATTTAAGAGAACACCAACACCATAGCAATTATAAGGCAAACCAAACACCAAGTAGCTTATCTTAGGTAGGGTGTACTAGGGGTGCTAATACCTTCCCTTTACGCAACCAGTCCCTTACCTTAGAATCTCTGAAAGACCAGTTAGGTTTCTTAGTGACCATAATAATAGGTGGCGACTCCAAAGAACCAATCAAGCAAAACAAATGAAAAATCTCCATCGAACGTTGTACAGGGGATGTGCGACAATATATGTTAGGTTATTGAAATATTTAGGGTCTAAATAGCCCGTAAAAAAATTAAGCAATAAAGGATTGGAATAATAAGTATAAACTCAATATTGTGATTCTTATTGAGACAAAGATTGCTTCTAGCAAAATGAGGGGAATGGAAAAAACTATTAATCCTTCATCAAAACAATTTCTATCTACAATCTTAGATACAGTTAGTTGTCATATTCTTGTTGATTAGGACCTGATGGTATGTAATGTCTCTTTGATGCATTCTTATTTTTAATGGATAACCTGTGAGGTCTCTAATTTGGTTACTAGGTGTTCCTTTGTTGTCACTTTTGTTTATGGCCTCAATATATTTATGGCGTGTCAAACCCTATGAGATTATTTATTAGGACATGCGATTGCATTTTTGTCTAGACTGTCACTTATTTTAAGAGACTTTAATGATATTATGAGTACTTCTGACAAACGTGGGGGTGATCTTACCTGACATAGGCACTTGAATAACTTTGGCAGTTATGTCTATGCAGTGAAACTGGTTAAAGTTCCATACTCGGGATTGAGATACACTTGGCATAATGGTTAGCATAGTATGGGTACTATTATTGAGAAACTAGATTGGATCTTTTGTAACTCATGTTGGTTTTCTACTTGGCCAACTACTTGTTTTAAAAAATTTCTACCTAGGGACTCTTTATATCACAATGTTGTGGTTGTCCAGTTCAGTTGTCCTTTTCCCAAACGTAAAAACAACTTTTAAGTTCTTGAATCTATGAGCTAACAGGGATGATATCTTGGGTTTAGTTGCATATACTTAGCAGATCCTAATGGATGGTAACCCTATATATATTATTACTAAGAGGCTAGGCTTGCAAAAGCCTAAGCTGAAGTCTTTGCATCACTAACCATTAGCCACATTTCTATTCGAATGGTTAAGGCAAAGTCTAATTGGGTTGTAGCATAGATACTTCTTGATGACTCTTTATAGTCTGAAGAGTATTTAAGGGCAAAAGAAGAGTTTACTAAGGAGTTTCTTATAGTTATGTAAGGATGAGAAGGCTTTTTACAAATAGAGGTCTTAGATTCAGTGGTTAAAATTGAGAGATAAAAACACCAAGTTTTTTCACATATCATTTGCTTCATAGATAGGCCAAGAATAGAATTTGTTGGTTAACTAATGAAACAGGGTCTCGGGTTTAGAATCAGCAAGGTCTAGTTTGATTGGTAGTTCATTACTTCTAAGGGCTACTTTATACACTCTTGACCACTTCTTTAAATGATGTTTCCCGATACTTCTCTGATAGGATTCCTTTTAAAATTATGCCTACTTTGGAGTCATACATTATGAATGATGAGATCAAGAAAACCTTATTCTCTTTCTTTGATGATAAGGCTTTTGGTCCAGATGGTTATACTTCTGTATTCTTTTAAAGAAGTTGCGGCATTATTGGTAAGGACTTCCTTGATGTTGTGAAGTACTTCTTTGATTCTTTTACTCTTTTTAAATGTGTTAATGTTACTAGGATTGTTTTGGTTCTTAGGATTGAGACTCCTTCCATTATGAATGACTTTAGACCTATCTCTTTTTGTAATATGATTTACAAATGCATTCTAAAGTCATTATAAGTAGATTAAATGAGATTTTTCTAGATGTTATTGGTCTTTCTTAGACTACTTTTGTTCGAATAGGCAAATATTAGATGCCATCTTGTTAACTCAGGAGCTTATACATAACTATCATTTAGCTAGTCCTATGCCTAAATGTGCTTTAAAATAGACCTTATGAAAACTTTTGATATAATTAGTTGGGAGTTTATCTGGGCTAAGAGCTATTAGAGTACCTGAAGCTATGGTTAGATGGATTGAGATATGCATGTCTATAACTTATTTCAGTGGTCATGAATGGGGAAAGTCACAGTTTCTCCCCATCTTTTTAGGAGCGTTCATTAAGGTGACCATTTATCCTCTAATTTTTTTTTTTTTTTTGGCTATGAAGGGTTTATGGGGATACTAAAAGAGGCTTTACAAAAACCCAGGGTTTCTATGCCATTAGAGGTGTCAACAAACTACCATTACTCATTCATGTTTTGTAGTTGACCTTATGATTTTCTATTAGGAAAATATGAACTCAGTTAGGTTTGTAATGAATGTTTTGGATGATTTTATTAGGGTTAATCTAGGCTTATTACAAATATAAAGAAAATCCATGTTTACTTATCAGGAATCGATGATAAGTTTTGAGCCTTTTTGTGTAACTCTTTTAGGTTTTAGGTTGGGTTCCCTGCTAGTTAGGTATCTAGAAGGTCCTATTTATCTTTACCAAACTCACACATAGTGATTGTATATTTTGGATGGATTGGATTCTTTCTGGGATTAAGGTGTATATTGTTATTCTATGTTTACTCTTTCGTACTCTGATATTAGGAGAATTAAGAGTATTCTAGTTGTCTTTCTCTATAAGGGTTATTCTCTCTCGATTCAGGGGCTAAGATTGCCTAGGCTTCAATTTGTTATCCTTTTAAAGAGAGAGGTTTGGGATAAAAAGGATTGGAACCTGGAATAAAGTAGTTATTCTCAAGCATGTCTAGAGACTTCTTTTAAAAAAGATCATTAGTTTGGTTAGGATCGGTTAATATTATCTTACTTAGAGGTAGATGTTTTTAGCATAAGGCCTCATTTAGTTTCCTCTTAGTACTCGTGAAAGATCCTACTTAATAGAGATTGGTTTAAAGGGATATTTATCCTTATGTATTGGTGATGAGATTGCTACTTCTGTAGGTTAGACTATTATTTGCTGGATGGTTAATGGTTTTGTGATCTTTTACCTTTCAGAGTGATATCCTATCCTTAAATTTGCTTCCAAGGGATACCAAAGTCTCAAGACATTATTGAGGAAGACACTTGGTGTTTTTCCTCAAGTAATTAGGAGCTACAATCTATTTGGGACTTGGTTCATTTCCATCTTCGGAATGCAATTGCTAGAGCATTGTATCTAAAAGGGTGATCCATTAAAGAGATTTTTTATCGACTCAAAATGAGAGGCTCTTAGATAAACGAGACCTACATATTTTATACATCACCTCCTCTAATTTCCAAGTCATATCTTGAGACACTTTTTTTTTTTTTTTTATCTTGTGGCTTGCTTTTATGGGTCGTCTACAAACTATGTGTTGCTACCCAATTTTTGACCCATATTTTTAATAAATTTTTAGAAAAATAAAAAATAGCAAAAAACAACGAAAAACCCAAAAAATATATTTTTGATATATTAGCATCATTTTTAGCATTTTCAACGTCATTTCAGAAGAATCTAAATTTTCAAAGGTATTTTGAACGCGTTCAACTTTTAACGCGTAAATTTTACAATCACTGATTTTTCTTGTTGAGTGACGTTGATATTGCTCCGCTGTCAAAAATACCAAAAGAATAAGAAAAAATCAAAATTATTATTATTAATCTTGTTATATTTTATGTACATTAAGTATGCTCTGTGTTTGATCAAGGATACTGACATTGTTGGTCTTGCCTTGTTCATTCGCATCAAAAATCTGTTTATATTATATAATATATCTCTTTTATCTTTTCATAAACTCAGTATATAGGCTGGAAACCTGTGACCGATCTTTTAGATCCTTCTCAGGTATAACAACGCCAAGTACTGAGTATTATTATTATTATTACTATTACTGTTGCTGTTATTATTGTTGTTATTTTTGTTTTATTGTTATTTTTAATTTATACAATTAACATCTCTGTTGTTTGACCCGGTCTTGCAGGGTTATTTATTACTTCGACACTCCTGCACTTGGTAGAAGACATCAATCTTTTGGTCGTGTCAAGTTTTTGGCGCCGTTGCTGGGGAGGTAAATTCTTGTATAATTGATAATATTTATTTTATTTTCTCTTTTCATTTTTCATTTTATCTAACTTTTGTTTCTTTTTCTTCTCTTCTCTTTTCTTCCCTTTTATCTCTCTTCCTACAAGTGCATGAGAGTTTGGTCACGCACATTAAGTGGTCGACTTTGTAGGGTACCCTCATCATTTTCAGAAAATATGACCGAAGAAGATAATCAATCACTTCATAATGAGAATAATGAGAATAACCGTATGAGAAACACTTAGAGACCATATGAATCCCACAAGAACAAGTGCACCATCATGCATAGTTTTCCCTCCTGATGCATCTCATTTTAATTTTAAGCCAGACATTATTCAACTTTTACCTTCTTTTCATGGCTTAGACCTAGAAAATTCGTACTTGCATTTAAGAGAATTTGAGGTCTATAATACCTATAATGACTCAAATTATAGCCTATGAACACCATTCGATTAAAGCTTTTTCCTTTTTCATTAAAAGATAAAGCTAAAACATGGCTATCAAAATTTGAGACCAGGATCTATTTGTGCTTGGGATGAAATGCAACAACAATTTTTAAAGAAGTTTTGTTTTCCATCTCATAGAACAAACTCTTTCAAAAGACAAATCATCACTTTCACTCAAAAGCCAGGAGAAACATTTTACTAATGTTGGGATAGGTATCGAGACTTGCTTAATACTTGCCCTCATCATGGTTTTGAAACATGGAGATTGGTTTCACATTTTTATGAAGGTTTAACACCAAGAGATAGGCAAATGGTTGAATTGATGTGCAATGGAACTTTCGAAGATAAAGACTCTAATGAAGCAATGGAGTATCTAGACTTGCTAGCCGAAAATGCTCAAAATTAGGACACCACACGTACTTATGAGGCACCAAGTAAAACTCAACCTCATACATCTAGTGGAGGTATGCATAACCTTAGGGAAGATCATGACCTCCAAGACAAATTTGCATCTTTAGCTAGAAAAGTCGAAGCACTTGAATTGAAAAAGAGTGGTCAATTAAAATCTGTTCGACATTGTGTGTCAAATCTGTGAAACCAAGGAACACTCAACAAATGATTGTCCAACTTTGCCTTCTTTTAGGGAATGCCTCCATGAACAAGCCCATGTTTTAAACAGTTTCCAAAGGCCCAACCACAACCCATACTCACAAACGTATAACCCTGGTTGGAGAAATCATCCAAATTTCAATTGGAAGATGTGATAGCAATAATACATAAACTTTACAGCCACCGTTTCAAATACACTATAAATTTCCAAAATTCCCATGGATATGCACCTCCTTATGCTCCACCTCCTAGAAGAAATCTTGAGGAAACTTTACATGCATTCATTGAAAAGCAGGAGACAATCAAAACTCAACTTACTCAAAGCATGACAGATTTTAAAGATGCTCTTGCAAAAATTGACATCTGGCTCTCAGTTTCCAAGAGAAGGTAAGTTTCCATCTCAACCACAGCAAAATCCAAAGGGGCAATACAATGCAAATGCAAGTAGTTCCGGAAGCCAACACATGGATCAAGTCAAATCAGTCATCACTCTTCGTAGTGGTAAGGTTATTGAAAAACCCACTCTTGAACCTTGTGAAAAAGATGAAGAGTCTATCTCTGAGGGTAAGGAAGAGGTTAAACTTGAACATTGCAAAGAAAAGGCTGATTCCCCACCAGCACTCCACCATTTTCTCATGCCATGACCAAACAAAGGAAAGTCAATCACAACTTTGAAATCTTTGAAACTTTCAAACAGGTAAGGATCAATATACCTTTTTTGGATGCTATTAAATATGTTCCTTCCTATGCTAAATTTGTAAAAGATCTATGCACTGTGAAGAGAAAACTGAATGTGAAAAAGAAAGCATTTTTAGTCGAACAAGTAAGTGCCATTGTTCAGAACAATAATGCTTTGAAATATAAAGACCCTGGTTGTCCTACAATTTCTTGCTTTATTGGAGAATCATAAAATTAAAAGAGCCTTACTTGATCTTAGAGCTAGTGTGAATTTACTTCCATATTCGGTTTTTCAAAGTCTCAATCTGATGATTTGCAACTGGTCTACTTTCAGGATGAATCAAAAGCATGCAATTGTAGACCACAAATGAAGAATTTCCACCACGATCAATTAAGCCCATACCTGCAAGTGTTCAACCACCAAAACCTGATTTGAAGTTGTTACCATTTAATCTCAAATACTCATTTTTTGGAGAAAATGAAACTTTTCCGATAATAATCTCTTCCAAACTTAATGCACATCGAGAAGGTAAGTTATTACAGACTCTGAAAATGCACAAAAATGCATTAGGATGAACCATAGCTGACATAAAAGGAATTAACCTTTTGATTTGCACACACAGGATTTATTTAGAGGAAAATGCCGTTAAAAGCCCTATTAGAGCAAATGCAAATCCGAAAGGTTTTTAATCCTACATATGAAAGAAGTAGTGAAAAATGAAATCATTAAGCTTCTAGATAAATGGAATCATTTATTCCTATTTCCTGACAGCAAATGAGTAAGTCCTACCCGTAATTTGTACCCAAAAAGTCCTGTAAGTCCAACTAAACTGTGATAACAAATGAGAAAAATGAGTTAATTCCAACTAGGACTGTTACTGGTTGGCGTAAATGCATTGACTATAGGAAACTTAATTCAATGACTAGAAAAGATTAATTCCCATTACCTTTCATACATCAAATCCTAGAAAGAAGTGCAGTCCATCAATTATATAGTTTTCTAGATGGCTATTACGGTTACAATCAAATTGAAATTGCATTGGAAGATCAAGAGAAGACTACTTTCATATGTTCATTTGGTACATTTGCATATCGAAGGATGCCTTATGGATTATGTAATGCACGACAGCCACGTTTTAAAGATGCATTCTTAGCTATAATCAGTGATATAGTTGAACGTTTTCCTGAAATTTTTATGGATGATTTTTCTGTTTTTGGTGATTCCCTTTGATGATTGTTTGACTAACATAGAAAAAGGTTTTGAGCAGGTGTGAAGAGACAGAAATCTTGTACTGAATTGGGAAAAATATCACTTTCTGGTAACAAACAGCAATGTAACTGGTCACATTTTTTCCTCGAAAGGAATTGAGGTTGATAAATCTAAAATCGAGTTAATTGCCAATTTGACCAACACCAAAATCTATCAAGGATGTTAGATCATTCTTAGGACATGGATAATATTTTTTTAAGAAGGTTTCATCAAAGATTTTAGTGTAATATCTAGAGCTTTGGAGTAACCTTCTAACGAAGGATAATATATTTTTAATGGACTAAAACATTGTGGAAGAAGCCTTTTTAAACTTAAAAACTTTCTTACTTCTGCTCCTGTCATTCAACCTCCTGATTGGTCATTTACCTTTTGAAATAATGAGTGATGCTAGTGATTATGCCGTGGGTGCTGTCTTGGGACAAAGAAAAGGATAAGAAACCTTATGTGATTTACTATGCAAGTAAAACTTTAAATAGTGCTTCAAATGAATTACACCACCACTGAAAAAAGAATTACTTTCAGTAGTATTTGCTTGTGATAAATTCATGGCCTTATCTTGTTGGCACACATGTTGTATGTTTTTAGTGATCATAGCAGCATTGAAATATCTTCGTTACTAAGAAAGATTCTAAGGCTAGATTGGTGCGGTGGATTTTATTACTTCAAGAATTTGATATCACAATCAAAGACAAGAAAGGCACTAAAAATGTTGTTGCAGATCATTTGTCAAGATTGACAACAGATTCAAAATGTGACAAACAAAGGATCACACCAATCGATGACTACTTTCCCCGTTGAAACTTTACTTTTCGTTTCTACGCTGCCTTTGGTTTGCTAATAATTGGGGGGAGGATTTCTTGGTTTTCAAGGAACAATTGCCAGCTCATTGGAGTACCCCAATAGACAAAAGAAAGTTCTTGAACGAAGTGTAAGAACTTTTATTGGGATGACCCTTCTTTATTCAAATATTGTCCTGATCAAATATTTTCAAAGATGCATTCCTGACAATAAGGTGTGCAAGATTAAGGTCGTTAATGAATCATGGAATTATCTGAAGATATTCGCTGGCTAATTGAAACAAAGGTCTGATTATCAGTTGAGTCCTCCGATTCTTTTCATTTCACAGCATAGCCTGGAACAAGGTACAAAACACTTTTCCACAGAATCGTCATGTAAAAAACGACTGAAAGTCTGTCACAGATGTGCCAGATGGACTTGGCAATGAATGCAACATGTCATTCTTTATGAATGGTATCTGTAAACCGTTGAAGATAAGATACAATTCATTAAGGATGGTCTGAGTAAGGGGTCTTTAGATAATCTTTTGTTTGACCCCTTGAGATGCATCCTAGTGGAGATATGCATCGTGTAATTCATGATTTATGGCCAACAATTTCATAAAGAACCATGATCAACTTAGTCCTTGGGAATCTGTCTAAAAAAGACCCTGTTTTGCCAGTTTTTAAGAAAACTAGATGCGAAACCCTATCCCCAACCTATAGAGTGCGTTTAAGCCGTTCTTAGACGTAAAAACCAAAGGAAGATGTGAGCCACAATCACATAAACTACCTGTACATACAAAAAACGCTTTGTCAAAATAAATAAATAAAGAGAGAGTGTGGTGAGACAACAACTAGCCTCCATATAGGTGGAATGATTGTCATTTTCCAATTTCTCAATCTATATATTCTTCTCTTCCTTCCCTTCATGTCTACTCAAAAACCATACATTCATCAAATATAAGAAGTGTGTAGAAATGGCAGGTTACTCAAGTCATCACATAAGAAATATTTGTGTATTCGGTGGATCCAGTCTTGGGAAAGAGAAAAAGAGTTTTTAGAATCAGCAAATCATCTTGGTCGGGTACTAGCTGAGAGAAAGATTCATGTTAGTGTAATGGGGGAGGCAGCCTTAGGTTAATGGGAGGTGTGTCAATGGCTGCATTTTTAGGAGGTAGGTCAAGGTTTTGGGGGTTGTCCCTAAAAGCTTTAGCAAATGGAAACATCATTGGAAAAACAATTGGAGAGGAACTACCAGTCTCCACAATTGTCTGACCGACTGAATACCATGTTTAAAAAACCATGCTGGATGCCTTCATTGCCTTACCAGGTGGTCTAGGCACATTGGAAGAGATCTTTCATATTTCATCTTGGGCCCACCTGCACATTCACCATAGACCTATAGGTTTGTTAAATGTTAATGGTTATTATGATAAGTTTGCTATCTTTCCTTGGTTAGAGCTGTGGAACAGGAATTTCTAACATCTTCGGCACGACAAATCATAATCTCTGCTGCTACAGACTGAACAATTGCTTGACCAATCACAATCTTTCATCCCTGTCATCGATCCCTCCATGAGTCACCTAGATTGGACAACTAAGGAAAGCCATAAAAAGCATAGATTAGATTTGAGCCTTCATTCGTGAAACATTGTGTCTTATGGGTTTTTATTAATTAGCATATTATTTTGTTTTGTTACTTCTTATATTTGTTTAAGTGTGTTTACAGGTTTATCATTGTTCGTTGTTTCAGGTGATGTCTTTTATACTCTGACTTTTGTACCTTAGGACAATGAGCACAATGTCTCGTTATGGTTGGGGGGGAGAGAGGGTAGTAGTTTGACATAAAAAGAAACTAACTTACTAAAAACCAGTTGACAAAATTGTTATTAGGATGGTAGAGTAAGGAGTCAGTTTTATTAACTCTTGAGACGCATCTTAGTAAGTAATCCTTATTAGGATGGCAGAGTAAGGTAGGAATTTTATTGATTCTAGAGAACCGCATCTTAGTAAGTATCATTAACCAAGGTCTATCATAATAATATTTGAAATATTCAGGTTTATGAGTAACTTTCGCATTGTTATCAATTGATTTCTGCTCATATACTCATTTTAACAAGTATTCCTTGAAACCTATCATTTATCACACACACACTTTAATATCTGATTGATGGGTTGCACATGGGATTATTACATTAATTATGTTCTTTAGTTGAAGGAAAACAACTAAGGGAAAGGAATAGTATATAATTTGCAAAAAAAAAAAAAAAATTGATAATAATATTGATAAAAAAAACGGAGATAAGTTAGGTTTAGTAGCCTCCCTAACCTAAAGCAATTAAGCCCAGAAGGGGTGTTTTAACACCTAATACCCTAAAGTCAACTAACTTGGGAGCTATTCACACCAAAAGCTTGTTGGCATGGGTTAATGGAGAAAAGCTTAAGGGGAACAAACATTGCACTATCTAAAAGTATCAAGTATCTGCTACCCGAGTTGCTAAGCTCGAAGGTGTTGCTCAAACACCTAATGCCCTAAGACCAACTGGTTTTTTTGGGAGTCATTAGCCTAAAACTCATACATGGTTAAAGATACGTTGTGTTTTACGTTGTATGGTATATAAATATAAATATAAATAAACAAAAAAAAAAAAACAAAAAAAAAAAAAGGAAGAAAAAAAAAGAGAGAAAATAATAATAATCCCAACCCAAGGAAGTTAACCATAAACATTCGAATATAATATTTGTTTCTCCATCAAGCCAAAGGCCTCATCATCTATGTTTTCATATATTGAGCACATAAAAAGAATGTTATATTAATATCTTGATTATAGAAGTATGAAGCAGGAATATGAAAATTTTAATGAGAGTTTGTTTTATCTGGAATAGATTAATGGAAATTGAATGATGAATGCCCTTGCTTTGTGGAACTTGCAAATTATTTCACTATTTTAACGCTTTTAATTACTAGGGACTAGTAATAAGCTGGTAGGGGGGGTGTGGATTAGTACTTACAAGTGCATGTTTATCAAGGTTTCTTATATCATTATTTTGCACTTGCAGTATCAATAACTCCTAAACTAAAGCATGTTTTTAATACTAAGCAAAAGTTTGATACTATAAGATACCTTAATTTATGACGTAAATGCCTCATCTTTAATGCAGGCCTATCACATAAATGTAAAAGGTATTGATTGATGAGTTTTAAGTACTAAAAGTGAAAAGACAAAGAGAATGGCCAAACTTAGAAAGAGATGCTGGTGCAAGTCCAAACCGGAACATTGGCTCGGTTAATTAGATCATATCCGGGAGCTCTAGATCTCGGATTTAGGTCCATTTTATATGGATGGAAAGGATTAAGGACATGGGCCTACAACTTTTCATGGGAACCCAAGGATTTAAAAAGGCTGTTTTGAAGTCCCAAATTGTAGGAACAACAAAGAAGTCCGAAGATTGTCGTGCAGCCCAAACACTGTTCAGGTTGTTCAGCCCATATCTTGAGTTCTAGAAGTCCAAATGACCTCATCTTTTTTTTGTTGGAAAGCGGAGGACAAATTTCCTAGAATTAATTCCTTAGGATTTCTATTGCACAATAAATTATGATGTTATCAGATGACGATAACGCACATAGGTGTTGCTTCTAGGTGTGAACTTGTTCAATACAAGAAGAGGTATTAAGTGGATTGAATAGTAGTACATTCACCAAGTCAAGATGTGGGCACCTACTCATTCAATTAGTAACACCCCCCCCCCCCCCCCCCCCCCCCCCCCCCCCCCCCCCCCCACAAATCAATAGTTTTTCAAAATTTTGGCCTATTAAAAGGAGACATTTACCATGTATTTTGAGGCATCTTGGTTTGTTTCCAGATCAAGATCATGCCTCTTGCTTTCTCTCTTTGTATTGACTTATGTTTTGCTTTCATTAATATCAAGTTTATGCATCTTCATTTCCTTTCCTTTATTTAGTTAACTTCTTTCTCATTTATATTCTTGTCTTGTTCAAGTTATGCTTTTTCCGTTTTTTTTTATTTATGTTTAGCTAATTTGTTAATTATGTCAAGAGTGAAAAGGGTACACGTAATGGTGTAAGAAATTAGAGTATAATATAAACTCAACATGGACCTTAACGTTCGATACTCATTTCATGTTTTATATTTTGTTTTACCTTGTTCACTTTTAATACCTTTGCTTGTTAAATGGTTAATCTAGATTTATATTGTATAACACATTGGTACAACAATTACTTGTTACTATTCAAATAGCCCCATACTGTATATGGTATAAGACCGGACCACCTGAGCTATGAAAGGAACTTGATTTGTTTGTTAACATAAGTTATAATCATGAATGTCTGAACAACATTTTACAAGTATTAAGCATTATTTCGAATAAGATACACTAATGTAATCCATTGTTAACAAATTTATAATCTGATTGAAACCTCCTTTTATGTGACTGGTTTAACCAATTGAGTAATAAGAGTTTATACTATACTTGTTTTGAAGTACCATTAATGGATCCTCTAACCTTGACATTTTGGTTTTATCATTGTTTAATCCTTACATAAATCTTCCATCTCAAAGTTCTCATTTAATTTCTTCCTCCTCTTCTTTTAATATTATTATTAGTATTACTATTTACTACTACTACTACATTTATTATTATTTCTTGTTATTATTTTATGTACATTAAGTATGCTCTGTGTTTGATCAAGGATCTTGACATTGTTGGTACTTGTTGCCTTGTGTTCATAAGATTCCGCATCAGTAAATCTATTTATATTATATATGTTATATATCTCTTTTGATCTTTTCATAAACTAGGTATATAGGCTGGAAACCCTGTGACCCAATCTTTTAGATCATTTCTCAGGTATAACAACGCCATGTACTGATTATTTATTATTATTATTACTATTAATATTATTATTACTATTTACTGTTGATGTTATTAATTGTTGGTAGTTGTTGTTTGTATTGTTATTTATAATTTATACAATATTAACCTCTATGTGGTTCGAAAACATCCCCGGTCTTGCCGGGGATTATTTATTACTTCCGAGACACTCCTGCACTTGGGAGAAGACATCAATCTTTTGGTCCGTGTCAATATTCCCAATAATATTTTGGATATTCATCCCTTTAGGTTTTCTTTATCCGAAAACATTAACGATGAATAATAGATGAATTCCCCCCAAAATATGATTGTTTGCATTTTTTTTGAATATTGGCCAACCACCCTTTGGAGTTTTACAAACAATGTTGTAAAATCCATAAATGCAAGAAAATATTTTTTGTGTTTAAGAAATCCATGCGAAAACAACTTTTTTACAACTTTCAATAATGTATTATATAAAAAGAACGTTCAAAATATGTTTGGGTATTAATACCCGTATGCAACACACAAAAAAAAATATTTGTATTTTCTTTATAAATGACACACACATCACAAGTTAATTCTCAATAAAAGTCAACAAAACCCCATATTAATAAATTCTTAAGGTTTTAGATAAATCAACTATTAAATCCTAGAGTATATGTAGAAACAACATGTTCTTCACATTTTCATGAGAAATACAACATGATTTTATTTGTCCTTTCCAGATACTTGACCATAAACCATATTAAAACATTAAATTCATTTTTTTTTTTGTCTTTTTGATTTTATAATTCAATAACAAACATAAAAAACTACAAACACACAAAATCTTTTTTTATTATGTTTTTTCTCATCCACTCCACATGTAATTACAAATAACAAAAATTTTAATTATAGACAAACACATATCAACACATAAAAACATTACATAAGAAGCCTAGCCCCTAAAAATCCAGGAAAACTGCCGGGAAGGCTATCCTGCACCAAAAAACAGTGGCGGCAACATCTCCTCCACGAGCCACCGCCACATGAAAAAATATAGGAAGAGGGCTGGATCTAGCACATCTTCTTCTCCTCTTCCTTTCCCTATCGACGGTGATAGCCCACTGTCAACTAAAACAGACGAACAATACACAGACAATCGATTTTATTTATGGTATTTTTTAGATCTGTTTAAAACCTTCCAATCTTGTTTCCTCCTGTTTCATTTTTTCCGCCAATGTCAAATCGTGTGGTTGGGGTAGCGATGGGGGTGTCCTTGCTGCTGTGGCAGTGATTTAGTACTTAAAAGTGCATGTTATGACCAAGTTTTATAATCATCATTTTGCACTTGAAGTATCAATAGACTCCTTAACTAAAAAACATGTTATATAAAAACAAAGTTGATATTATAAGATGCCTTAAATTTATGGTAAATGCTCAATTTTAAATGCAGTACTATCACATAAATAAAAAGTGATTGATTGATGAGTTTAGAGTATTGAAAGTTAAAGACAAAGAAGATGGGCCAAACTTAGAAAAGAGATTTCGTTGCAGTCCAAACCGTAACATTGCTCGGTAATTGGATCCATATCTAGAGCTCTAGATATCGGATTTAGGTCCAATTTTATATGGATGGAAAGTAAAAACAAAGGCCTACAACTTTCATGAGGAGCCTAAGAGTTAAAAAGGTCGTTTTGAAGTCCCAAATTGAAGGAACAACGAAGAAGTCCGAAGCTGTCCTGCAGCCCAAACACTATTTATGTTCAACCCATATCTTGAGTTCCTAAAGTTCCAAATGACCTCATCTTTTTTTTTTGTTGGAAAGCTGAGACAATTTCCTATAACATTCCTAAGAAATTCCAGGGCAAATTATAATGTTTTCAATGACGTCTTGTTCAGTACAAGAAGATAAGGATTGTCACCAAGTCAAGAAGTGGCCACCCACAATCATCAATTAGTCAACAAATCAATAAGTTTCAAATTTTGGCCTACAAAGGAGGCACTTTACCATGTAATTGATGCATCTTGGTTTTAAGATGCAAGATCATGCTCTTGCTTTCTCTCTTTGTTAATTGCTTATGTCTTGCATACATTAATATCAAGTTTATGCACTTCATTGTCCTTTCCTTTACTTATTTAACTTCTTTCTCATTTATGATCTTATCTTTTTCATTTTATGTTTCTTTTTTCATTATGTTTAGCTAAGTTAAATGATGTCAAGGTGAAAAGGGTACACTAATGGTGTAAGAATAAGTATAAAATAAAACTTAACATGGGACCTTAACGTTGAATACTAACATGTTTTATATTTGTTATCTTGTTTCACTTTTAATACTTTGCTTGTTAAATGGTTAATCTGAGATTTATGTTGTATTAACAATTTGGTACAAACAAATACTTGGTACTTTCATAGACCATACTGTATGGTATAACCGACACTTGATCTATGAAAGGGTACTTTGATTTGGTTGTAAACAATAAGTTATTAATCATGAATGTTCTGCCACAATTTACAAGTATTAGCTTTATTCGAATAAGATAACTAATGTAATCATGTTAACAAATTTATAATCTGATTGGAACCTTCCTTTATGTGTGGTTTTCCAATTGAGTAATAAGAGTTTATATTAAACTTGTTTGAAGTACCATTAGAGAAGCCACCTAAACCTTGAACATTTATATTTATCATTGTTTAAATCCTTACATTAATCTTCCAACACAAAGTTCTCATTAATTTCTTCCCTTCTCTTCTTTAATATTGTTATAATTACTATTATTATTATTATTATTTATTATCTGTTCATTAAACTCAAATATAGGCGGGAAACCTGTGACCTGATCTTTTTGATCATTCTCAGGTATCACAACGCCACGTACTGAGTATTATTATGATTATTACTATTACTACTACTACTATTATTAGAATTATTATCGTTGTTATTGTTTAATTGTTGTTGTTGTTGTGTTGATATTTATAAATTATGAACAATTAACCTCTCTTTGGTTCATCCCCGGTCCTTGCCCGGGTTATTTATTTACTTCGACACTCCTGCACTGGGGAGAAAGACATCAAGCTTTTGGTCATGTCAAGTTTTTTGGGCCATTGCCGGGGAGGTAAATTCTTTGTATAAACTATAATATTGTATTTATTGTTTATCTTTTCACGTTTTCATTTTATTTAACTTTTGTTTCTTTTGTGTTCTTTTGTTTCGTTTTCTTCTCTTTTCTTTTCTTTCCTTTATTCTCTTTTTACACGTGCCATGAGAGTTTGGTCACGTACATTAAGTGGTCGACTTTGTAGGGTATCCTTATCATTTTCAGAAAATATGGCCGAAGAAGATAATTCAATTGCTTCATATGGAGAAATAATGAGAATAACCGTATGGATAACACTTATAGACCATATGAATCCCACAAGAACAAGTGCACCCCTCATGCATAGTTTACCCTCCTGATGCATCAGCATTTTAATTTTTAAGCAAGCATTATTCAAACTTTTACCTTCTTTTCATGGTTTAGACCTAGAAAATTTCAAACTTGCATTTAAGGGAATTTGAGGCGGTCTGTAATACCTATAATGACTCAAATTGTAGCATAAACACCATTCGATTAAAGCTTTTTCCTTTTTCATTAAAAGATAAAGCTAAAACATGGCTACAAAATTTGAGACCAGGTAATCCATTCGAGCTTGGGATGATATGCAACAACAATTTTTAAAGAAGTTTTTTTCCGTCTCATAGAACAAACTCACTTCAAAAGACAAATCATCATCACTTTCGACTCAAGAAGCCAGGAGAAACAGTTTACCAATGTTGGGATAGGTATCGAGAGTTGCTTAATACTTGCCCATATCAAGGTTTTGAAACAATGGAGATTGGTTTCACCTTTTTATGAAGATTTAACACCTAGAGATAGGCAAATGGTTGAATTGATGTGCAGATGGAACCTTTGAAGATAAAGGACCCTAATGAAGCAATGGAGTACCTAGACTTGCTAGCCGAAAATGCTCAAAATTGGGATACCACAGGTACTTATGAGGCACCAAATTAAAACCGCAACCCCATACATCTAGTGGAGGTATGCACAACCTTAGGGAAGAACATGACCTCCAAGCCAAGTTTGCAATCTTTATCTAGAAAAGTCGAGGCACTAGAATTGAAAAGGAGTGGTCAATTAAAATCTGTTCAAGACATTGTGTGTCAAATCTGTGAAACAAATGAGCATGCAACCAATGATTGTCCAACATTGCCTTCTTTCAAAGGAATGCCCTCCATGAACAAGCTCATAGCTTTAAAAACAATTCCAACGTGCCCAACCATAACCCATACTCCGCAAACATACAATCCTGGTTGGAGAAATCACCCAATTTTAGTTGGAAGAAGTGATAGCAACAAGGCATAAACTTCACAACCACCGTTTTCAAGCACAACCAATAATTTTCAAAATTCTCATGGATATGCACCTACCTTATGCTCCACCTCTTAGAAGAAATTCTTGAGGAAACATTGCATGCATTCATATGAAAATTAGGAGACAATAAACACTTACTTGCCTCAAAGCATGACAAGATTTTAAAGATGCTCTTGTAAACTTAACAACTGCTCTTAGTTTCCAAGAGAAAGGTAAGTTTCCTTCTCAACCACAGCAAAGTCCAAAGGGGCAATACAATGCAAATGCAAGAGTTCTGGAAGCCAACAACATGGATCAAGTCAAATCAGTCATCACTCTTCGTAGTGGTAAGGTTATTGAAAAACCTATTCTTGAACCATGTGAGAAAGATGAATGAGTCTAATCTCTGAAGGTAAGGAAGGGGTTGAACCTGAACATTGCAAAGAGAAGCTAATTCCCCCGCCAGAACTTCCATTTCCTCATGCCATGACCACCAAAGGAAAGTCAATCACAACTACTGAAATCTTTGAAATTTTCAAAAAGGTAAGGATCAATATACCTTTGTTGGATGCTATTAAACAGGTTTTTCCCTTCCTATGCTAAATTTTTGAAAGATTCAGTGCACTGTTAAGAGAAAACTGAATGTGAAAAAAGAAAGCCTTTTTAGCCGTACAAGTACGTGCCATTTGTTCAGAACAATAATGCATTGAAATATAAAGACCCTGGTTGTCCTTACAATTCTTTGCTTTAATGGAGAGACATAAAATTGAAAGAAGCCTTACTTGAATCTTGGAGCTAGTGTGAATTTACTTCCATATTCAGTTTTTCAAAGTCTACAATCTAGGTGATTTAAAACTAACCTCTGTAACACCTTTTACTTGCCGATAGATCTGAAAAAGTGCCTAGAGGAATAATCAAAAATGTGGTTAGTACAAGTCGATAAATTCATTTATCCTGTGGATTTTATTGTCTAGGTGACACGCTGCCAGAAAACAACAACCTGTTGAAGCATGTAATTCATTTCCTATTATTTTAGGACGTCCAGTTCATGCAACTTCTAATGCATGGATAAATTGTAGGAATGGACTCATAAAGTTGTGTCTTTTGGAACCAAACATTGGAGATGAATATTTTCAACATTTGCAAGCAACCTAGAGATGGATAAATGATTTACAAGAAGTAGATCTTATTGAAGAATGTAGTTACATGATCAACTTGAACTCTACTTTGAGTAAAAATTGAGTTGGAATGAATCTTAAGATTTGCAAATAGATTTATGTCTTAGGAAGAAATCACGGATAAAAATGGCACCAAAATATTGATGCTAATCTTCCGTGTCAAAAGTGACAACAAGATTTGACATTTGACATCCCCACCAATCGATGATTACTTTCCTGAAGAATCCTGACTTTCTCTCAGTATCAAATGCCTTGGTTATGCTAAAAATATCAATTTTCTTGCAACAGGAGATTTGCCAGCACACTGGAGAACCGAAGACAAAGGAAAGTTTTTGAACGAACTGAAGAACATTTTACTATATATGACCCTTACTTATTCAAAAATTGTCCGGATACAAATATTTCAAAAATTCATTCCGACAATGAGGTAAGTAAAGTCATAAAACTGTGTCAATCTGAAGCATGTGTGGAGTCAATTCTCATTAATAGAGACGACTGCAAAATCTTACAAAATGGATTTATATTGACCGAACCATGTTCAAAGACACACATGCATGCAGCAAAACTTGAGAAAACTGTCAAAAGTTGATACTGGTCAAAAAGTAATTGCTTTGATAATTCTCAAACTCCATTTATTTCCTGAAAAAATAAGATCAATATGGAGTTCTGGTCCCATTATTTTGAAACATGTGTAACCTATAGGCCCGTTGATATTGAGAATCCAAAGAATGATAATGGTTTTGAAGGTAAAATGGAACATCGTTTTAAAAGCGTACTTTGATGAGTTTCCTACGAAAATGAAACCCATTGGTTTGAATAATCTATTGATAAAGGTTGATTATTTTGTTTTTCTCACATTTTTTTTGTTGCATTTTAGTGTGAATTTTGTTGTTGCTAGTCCCCCATCACCCCCGGTCAAATGGCGGATAACGTAACTCCGTGACATAAGTCGGTTCTTTATCAGTTTCCCACATATCTGTATCTATAGATATTTGGTAAAACAATTCTGTGCTCTTTCCCCCTTCTTAAATCTCGTCACCAATTGTCTTTTGAAAATGGACACCACTCTTTGAAAAGTTACAAGGTATTTTCCCGCTCTGCCTTCAAATGCGATTACAAAACTTT
>CM055351.1:1048580-1072683 GCA_029228515.1 Populus alba x Populus x berolinensis | reverse complement strand
AATAAATGGACATAAAGTTCTTCTTTATAGTTAAGGGATTTATTTTATCATGAAACTAGGCATTGACTATAGGTGTTCACCAGCCAACAATCCATTAGGCTTTTCCCTTAATCTCTTCAAGACATTTTCGATCGTGTTTGTTTGTCTCTTTTTCGCGTAGATAACTATTGAAATATTTGTTTAGTTAGCTATAGTGGAATCAATCAACAATCAATAAAAGGGGTTTATGGAGAAAAATAACAAACTCAAAATAAAAGGAAATGGGTTTAGTTGTTTCATAATATAGCATTATTGCACGGTTTAATTAGAAGGTGATTTGATGAAGAACTAACCCATTATCATATATTTTATAGTCAATGTCCTGTGGACGCTCTAAATAGAGGTCCAACTAGATAAATTAGTTATGCAACCGATTTATGGTGGCAAGACAATTCGGGGGTATATACAATGTAGCTCAAGAATAAAAAGTTTGGTTTAATTTTAGAAACGATTATAAGACATGTGGGATGGTATAAGGACAACCGGTAGCTGAGATAAACCCTATATTTTTGAAGTTTATAAATACAAAGACTATCGAAATAGAATAAAAACTTTTTCACATCTGATTATCATCAAATTAAGCACACCAAGCTCTGCAAAAACATGTTAGAAAAACAACAGCCAATAAGTACGAAAAAGAAAGTTAGCTAGCAACCATGGATGAGCATTGAAGAAATCACTAGGGAGTAGTTGAGGTTTGAAAACAAGAAAGCTTAAGGACAATTTAGAATACCATTCAGAAATGCAAGTTGAAGAAAAAATAAAAAGTTTACAAGAAAAAAACTCAAAATTGCTCGAGACTCCAAAAGCTTATAAATATACTATAAAGAGAATAAGCTTGCCTAGAAAACACAATAAAGAGAGGGATGGAGAACACGTAATTGGATATGATTATATCCAATTGATGGAAGAATCAATGACTAAAGTGTATGTTTGGTTTTTTTCTAAAATCCTGGAAAATCAGATCATCAGAATAATTATTACTCAAATTTTTACCTTTTTTAAATTTCCTTTTTCAAAAAAAATTTTCAAAAAGTAGATATTTGATTAACCTTTTTTATATTCACGCAGTACTCCTTTACTGTCAAATGTTGATGCTTTGATTTCATATGGGTAAAGGGGCTAAACATACAAGAATTTTTTTATTGGATGAGGAGATATTAACACACACAGTTAAAGAGGAGGAAAATACCCAAAAACTAAAAAGATTGAAATCCTTTACCAAAAAACACCCCATCATACCAACACCTAATCCAAAACCCAACATTCTTTCTCTTAAATCCCCTAACCGCCCCAACCATCATATTGCCACTAAAACCACCAATGTCAATCTTCCCAACTAAATCAGTCTGCAAACCAAATCACAGCAACCTCGAACAACAAATCCTTCTTTATCACCAAACAACTTGACCACAGCCACCATCTAGTTACTCATCTTCGGCGACGATAACCTTCTTTTACCATTACGGACTCCTCATAATCAGGCGACTCAAAATCACTTCCCACATCAGGCAAACCTCGACACAATCAGTGTTCTTCATCCTTCAATAAACCTATATTCCTCATTCATTTTATTCTGACTAAACAAAACCCTACTCCTTCACAACCCTAAATTTTTTTTTTCCCCCCCTTTTTATCCCTCCCCTTCCCAATTTTTCCTACCATCAACCAAAAACCAACAGCCCATACCCATGTCACCCTCAATTTCCTCGTTAACACCTTTACCTTTTCGCCATATGAAAACTCTGAACTCCATCAAACCATGCCACATTTAAGCATAACTATAACCAAGCCTCTCTTATTTTATTTTCCGGTCCTCAACCCAGCCACTAACCTTATTTTCCCGAACCATAAACCTAACCCCCCAACTGCTAGCTCAACGACTAGCAGCCTCAATCTCTCTCTTTACCCTAATCTTCTATTCCCTCATAACAATTCATCAAAGCCATTTAAAACCCAGTCCCGTATCAGACAAATCTCAATTTCATTGTTGTCTTCAATATCCCCACACCACCACATATCACTTCCAAGAACAATCGATCATATAACATCCTTTTTATCCCAAATCATCACGACTAATAACATAGCCTCACTAGAGTTCGCTTCTCTCCATGCCATATTTTTCAAAGTTCACCCTATAAATTGTGAATAAGTCAGGACAATTTTATGTTGTTTGTGAAGAAGAATACCCATTATCTGAAACCCCTGTCATGTAGTGAATCTCAATTCATATATATATATATATATAATATAATATATATATCTTGTTTTTATTATTTACCTTTTTTACTTGGCTCTAGGAATAGATTTTTTTTTTATGTAATATTAAATTTAATTGTTTTTATGAAATTATTATCATAAAAGTTTTATAACCATATTGAAAGTTTGATTTGGGCTAAGTTACCGTGACCCCAAAAGAAGTAAAACATATATGGAGATGATGCATGAAGTTCTTAAAAAATCAAGAAAAATAATAAAATTCGTCTAATTTGATAAGCATAAATTAATATGCCTTAAGAAAAAAACCATCAACAATAAATAAAAATTAAAAAAAAAAATAACAATGATTTAATACAAAAGAATATAAGACTAATCCCAATGAAAAATATATTTTTTCAAATATTGTTTAAGGTTTCGATGAACTTATTTATTAATATAACAAAAATTAAATAAAAACAAGATGTACATATAAAAAAATAAAATAAATACTATAAACATCAATTTTTTATTTTTTTAAATTTTACCACTAGTGTACGAAATTATCCTTATTAATTTTGCAATTTAAAAACTATTTAAAATACTTCCTTTGAAAATAAATACATATATATATATATAATATATATATTTTATATATATATTATATATTTAAAAAAAAAAAAACACTACTTTGATCCAGCTTTGTGAGAGCGTTTGCATCTCACAAACAACTATCATGCATAATAATTTTAATCTCATGGCTTTAATTTATTTTTTTTTGTTAACGTGTCTTTAAATTTTGAACATAAATGGAAAATAGCCTTTTTTATTATTTGTGTTATTATAAAATGATTTTTTTAAAAAAAATAATTTTAATTTTTTTTTTGTTTTAAATTATTTTTTAATTTTTAAATTATTTTAATATGTTCTTATCAAAAATAAAATTTTAAAAATAAAAATATTATTTTAATATATATTTTAATAAAAATATATTTTAAAAAACAATTAATTATATTGCCGCCCTCACCAAGAAAATTTAGAAGTGCTCGAGAATTAATTATCAATACTCCATTCTATATATATAAAAAATTAGAGATAAGAAAATGAGAGGGTAAAAAAAATGAACTTAATACTTTTTTCATTTTATTGTTTGTGGATCCATACATAATTTTTTTGTTTCATCATCTATCCCTGTGTTTAAAAGTTAGAACAGATGGATAAGTATTATGAATTTTTCCACCACCACCACCTACTGGGTCCGAGATTTTTGGTCAAACTGAAAATAGCACCAGGACTACGAAGGAATCTCCGTGTAGGAGCATTTTTCATTTCAGCTTCCAAATTCCAACACGAGACCCAGACAAGGCGCCGCACCCTAAACACTCAAGGGTAGCATTCTCTTTTATTTCTCTCTCCCGTTTGATACCTCAAACTTTGTAAGCAATGGCTACACCTGTTTAAAAGAAGATTATTTTCTGATGCATCATCGGTCACATGCTGTATACCTGACCCCTTATTCCTCTCTCTTTCTTTTTTTGTGGGTTTTGACTCCCTTGCAAAATTCTTGAGATTGCCATCTTTTGGTCTTGATTTAGTTGTTTTCTTTTGAGTTGATTCAGATGGGTGCTGGAGGTGATGAGGTTGTGGAAATTGAAAGTTTAGAAAAGGGTTTATTGACTCCTAATAAAGAAATAACTGACGTTGAAGAAGACCCGTTTCTCTATAACTGCTTCGTTTCAAGAAATGGAAGATAAATACGTCAAGTACCAAACGGCACAATGGGTTATGTATTCCTTGCTTTTAGTACTTACGCTTGGGGCATTGGTGTCTTCCATGCTTTTGTATTTGCCCGTGAGGATATAATATCTTCGGAGGAAAGATATTAAATAAACGAAAGCTTTATCTTACTTCCCCAGTTCCATAGTTTTACAAAGTAAAATCATCAATAACTTACACAAAGCCCTCATCTTCATAACTGTACTTGATTACTCTATTGAGTTGTTGCATTTTGTTTGATTGCATTGTTAACGTCTTTGGTTTTTTAGCTCAGGTTACAAGACCAGTGCCATTTTTCCTCCATGTTTCGGGTTATAAAGAAAGAGAAGCATGTTTTATTACCTGTCAGTTGCCGATGTTCTTTGTTGAGCAAGGTAAAGGGCTGTCTCCACTTATTTTGCTGTAACAAGTGCAATGTTTCATTCACCTCTTTGACTGAATTGAAATATTTGTATTATTTGGTGTGATTGTGAAAAAAATATGAACTTGAAAAGTGTTGACGTTTCCTAGCTTTGCCATTGTTTTAGTTTTCTTGAGATTTAAGAAGCTTGTCCGTAATGTTGCAGGATATCTGCAGTCCACTATTTGGTGTCTACTTCCTCTGATGATCGGAGAATGTTGGTGTAAGAAGGCCACCAAGTGATGATGATTACAATACAAGGCATTGCAAAGTCCAAGTGCTTTCAGTGGAAGGTACTCCTAGTCATTCGAATTGGTAATTGCTTGTCTGTGCCTTTAAAAAAGAAGGATATTTAACTAGACAATGCCCCTTGGGGCCCTTTTCCAGGCAGATCTTGGGCACGACTTTCATATATGAAAAGTGAGATTTCCTCTAGACAAGTTTCCACAATTGAAGACATTCCTAGATTTTTTAGGATTGATCTATATCATCAGCAACTAGCTTGTTATGCCTAATTGTCACTTATAAAAACCTTTTGCAAAACTACTTTTTAGTCTCTTTTTTTATTACAGCCCTTCTGCTAGTGATTTTAAGTTCTGTAATTGATTTTATATGCCTTGTGCAATTTTATTGAATAGTTAATTGTTATACTTAATTTATTAACCCGATACAGCCACTTGGAGCACGAAAACTGTTAAAAGAATGGTTAGCACCCCCTTTCACTCTCTCACGCATTTCCCAATGTGTGGAGTTTTCTTTTTCTGTCCTTTTTTCTGCCTTTTATAATTGTCTTCTTTTCCTCGTGTTTGTTTGCAAGACGTCCCCCTTCAAAATCACTCAAACAATGATTCAGATTTCTAATTTCAGGGTTCCTGGAATTGCTAACTCCAAAAGCTAGATGAAGTTGGAAGTTCTGTGAAGGTAAAGCAAAAACTTTCTTGTCCATAATTTTTACAGCATGGTTTTGTATTTTCTCTTTTCATAGACATGTTTCCTGACTCCTAGTCTTCACTTGCAGAGGGATGAAATGTTAATAGAGGAAAAACATTCCAAAACATCAGAAACCATTAGTTGAGGTTAGTGGATTAATATGCCAAGAAAAAACACCTTACTTGCAGGCTTCTTGTGTCTCTTTCTATTAGAAGATTTTCTTTGTATTTTCTAGTGATAATTTGCTTTAGAATATCAGCATCAAGTAGTACCCGAAGCAGTTCGTACCATTTGTCATCTGTGTCCCCTGATGCATTCTCAAGGAGTCAATAATATACACTATTGAGCATGCTAACTGCTTCAGCAATATAGCTTAAGAAATGCTATGACCATATTAACATAAGTTTCCAAGTAGTTGGGGTAAAACATTTGAAAATGTTTGTCCCAAATGGATAACTGAAACAATTGTGTTTGAAACTGTACTGGGGCCTGGGTATTGACTAATTGGTTTGAAGATAACATCCGCTGTCCCAATGAATTTCATCCTTTTTGAGAAAAACGAAACTTAACAACACCCCCCTATGGATCCATATCTATCCTTCCCAATAAAAGAATGAAACTATGCTGCTCACTGCAAAAAGGATATCTTTCTTAGCGTAATCAACAATTTGAACCTGGTTTTTTACTTGCCAATGATAATTTTTTCTTGACATCTAAATTTTGCAGGAAAACTTAAATTTGGTTGTCCTAGAATCTGTCTTTCTTCCCTACTTCTTTTCCTGTTAACCTCATTACTGTAATTCTCAAATTTGGTTACAACTCCGATCTATATGTGGAGATTCATCCATATCATACATGTTTGATGTTCGCACATGATTGCTGATCTGTGGCTTTTCAGTTATGTTTTTTTTTTGCATTTGAGCAGCAGTTTATTTAGTTAGAAGATGTTACTTCCTAGGTTATTTCAAATTGTGACTCTGTTTTGCCGGATACAATCATGAGATGTAATGCAGTATTTTGCAACTATTCAAAGTGTGTTCCTTCCTTCCTTTGAGTAGTCATTCCCAAAAAAGTGATAATCTTCTCACTGTCTGTATAAATATTCCCAGCGCGTAAAGCATCTTTCATTCTTCTGTATTTACCTTTGAGACCCTTTGACCTTAGCTTCTTCGTATCCATTGGTTCGGTTTTTGTTTTTTAATCTTATTGTAAAAGGAGTAGCCACATTTTTTATTCATCCTCAGCCTTGCAGGGTTTTTTTTTTTTTTCCTGCACTCTTTTCATGGTGTAGTTATGTGTTGTGAAGTTTTGTATAGTTTTCTCTTACTTCTTCCTAACAAAATTACCCTTTACTAATCGCAAGTGAATAATTATTATCCAACCACTAACTCTAACTAATCTTGCTTTAGATGGAATGGATGCAACCAAATGCTCTATCAGAGCACAAAAACCTGGGTGGGGTGGGGTTTTGCATTATAGCCTGGGCGCAAAAAAAAAAAAAAAAAACTACATTAGTTTCCTTGTCAACTAAGGATGTACCAATTTTTAAATTTGTCTATGATGTCCTGGTATGGTTAACAAATTTAAGAGATAAAATTCCCTGTGAAAAGCATGCCAAAGATTAAAAAATTGCTCCATGAAAAGCCCACCACCTAGCAAGAAACTGCAGAAATGTGTTGAAGATTGCTTTTGAAGACTCTTTCTGGCTTTCATGAAGCAAAATCCCTAGCCTGGAGTTCATACTGCTGCATCCCCCATTCAAGGGACAGCAACTTGGAAGCCTTCACTATCTGGCTTGATGAAAGTGAATACTGGTGTTACAAATCATGTGGAGAATGTTTTAGGAGGGGCCGACTGAGTGTAATACATCCCTACTCTTCTTTTTTTTTAGAATTGCAGTGAAATTTAAATTTTTTTAAAAAAAATTGAATTTTTTTTAAATTGAAATTATTTTTTTATATTTTTTAAATAGTTTTTTGATGTACTGATATCAAAAAGAAATATTTTAAAATAAAAAAAATATCATTTTAATTTATTTTCAAACAAAAAATAATTTATAAAATAAGAACCACACTCATAAATAAATAAATTAGCTTGGCCAACATATTCCAGGGATAAATAAATCACACAATTGATTAATAGAGGCCGAACTTAAAGTCTTCAATAATTCTTTGGGGAGGCATTAATTATTAGGCCTCTCTTTTATTGATTTGTCTGGCCCCTACTATAAAACATTTTTTCAATGAATTCATTTTAGCTATTACAAAACTCTACCCCTAAAGATCCTGTCTCTTTTTTTTTTTTTTTACAGGGTTTTGCATGTGAATTACATTGACTCCTGCATAGCATTCTTTCCTTTTGTAAAATCTAACGTTTGGCCTCCACCTCTGAAAGATCATGAAAGGAAGAACGTTAGATTTTATATATTATCATTATTATTATTTCAGAAAGATGGAAGGCAGCGGCCATTAAATGGCAGAGGAAGGGCTTTGTCCAAAAGGAATGTGTTTTCCTAAACAATGCTCTCGCTGCTGTAGTTATGTAAAAGGAAAGGGTATCCTATATTCTAAGGGGCAGCAGATATCTGTTTTTTGTCCTGAATGATATGTGTAGAATAATGAAGCAACGGAGACGAGGTTGTTCGGGAAGACTGAAGGATATAGAATAATTAAGCACGGAAACGAGGTTGTTTCGGGACAAGGAAGGGCAGATGCATGTCCTTCCTTATATTCCATGGCTTTTTTGACGAGCGATAACTTGCAAGCAATATATATCGTCGATGGAGTGACGAGATATTTCATGGATTTGGTATAGAAAGATCGGAGTTTGGGTTTACCAGTTCTTTACTTTCCTGCCCTTCTTGTGCCACCTGCAACTTCTCCCATTTCTTCAGATTTGATCGTGACGCTCCTGGATCCATTTCAAATTTCCATCACATTTATGTTTCGAACCTTTTCTGGTTTCGTTTCAATCGGGTAGAATTGAGAACGTCCTTCTTCTTCTCCTTTTTATGAATTGTTCTATTCGAAGGGAATTTTTTTTAATTAACTTTGGTATCCGGATTAGTTTGTTTGCATGTATTAATCCTATGAGTTTTAAAGTTAACGATCATATAAATTTTTAATAGCTTTAAAATTTATAAAACTCAAACTAGTGACTCTAAAAGACTAATTAGGATCTAACTAGTTCAGTTATATACCTTTATGATTAAAGGAATTTTTTTATATTAATGGATACGGTAAAAAAGAATAAAAAAAATATGAATCTTTTCATTTAAAAGAGTTGAAAAATAATGTGTATATAGGTGAGGTTAACATTTGAGCTACAAACAACCCTCTCCCCCCTTTTGCAGAACAAAATTTTTTTTATAAAGTCATTAAAAATATGTCAACACTTGTCCAAAAAAACTTCCTATGTTGGATTTTTTATTAGAACAAATGACATATAACACAAAAGCGTAAGTAATCGTATTACTATCAAACACAATTTTTTAATAAATGATAAGAATACTTTATATAAACTAATAGTTTAAAATGATTTTATTTTTTCTCTTTTTTTCTTTTGTTGTTAGAGAAATTTCACAATGAACTATAAGGTATTTATTAGTTTGTTTTGAAAAATACAAGATGCTTGTATGCTTGAAAATTACATACACTCTCATGTTTTTATTTTAAATTTAAACTAAAAAGGTGGTTTTAGATTAGGGATTGAAAGCGATGTAATTTCTCTTCTAACAAAAGACTATATTGAACCCATATGAATGCCAGGTTATTAATAGGTTTGTTCTATATTATATTGACTAAAATATACTCAAAGGCTAACATTCACTATTAATGGGTTTATGTAGAATTCATGCCAAACAAAAAATTTATTTCACACACAAAAACAAATAAAACATTATCACAATGACATAAATTTGCCTTTGGTAATTCAAATACCTGATAATCAACATCCAAAGATAGAAGCAAAAAATAAGTCTTCTAATCTTAGGTTAATGGTATGTTGTCACATCTATCCAAAACAAATATAAATCTAAACTCTTAAAACTACATGTAGTAAGTAGCAAGTAAGAATCATTCTCATAGAGAATATCTATAGTAGTTTTATGCTATGTGAACAAGGAATGAAATAGGTGTTTTTGAATGTAACAAAAATAATTATAAGAAAAACAACTAGGGAATAATTATATATTAAAGTATCAAAGTTTAACTAGGAGAAACAAATCTTGGTCTAAGTCAACATCCACCATTAGAATTTTTAAAATTGATCATCGATGCAAGTATATTATCAAATCCCACTTTGAATTTTTACCATTGAAATTATCTTCTTCTCTCTCCTTTTATATTAATTAATTTGAAACAAATTATTTAATTAAATCCTTACTACTCAAAAACACAAGACAAGCTCTAATAGTAACCTTAAGAATAAGAGAGATCAATAAAACTAAACAACACAAACATAAGAAATTACATTTAATTTCGTCGAATATTCTTTCAAAGATTTTATAATTTTTTACGTAGCAAATCATTAAACCTTAATTGCTTCATAAATTAAAGGAAGCAAACAATTTATGGATTTGACATCCAATCTAGTAGCAGAATTGCAACAAATAAAACATTAGTAGAACATTCTAATAATAAAATGAGATAAATCACAAAAATATTACATAAAAGAATATCCATTACTCAGAAGTGTAAATCGAACAATAAAAATAAATCAAATCTCATATTTCTATTGAATCCAATGCTTCTGTCACTTTCAATCGATTAGAAAAAGTTTTAACCATACAAGACCAAGATGAAAACCTGAAGGAGTTGTAAGGGAAGAGGAAAGAAAAAAAGATCCCTAGTCTAATAGTTTATTCCTTTTTAAAGTTCATTTCCCCATAATATAAGCCCTACCAAAATCTTTCCTAAAAATATTTATAATATTATCCTCAAGATATAATAATCAAATAAGACTAATTAATAAAAATATTTAATAATAAGATAGAGTCCTAATATAACAAGCCATGTATTAGATTTGCAAGCCGAAAGAACATTCCAACACGTTGATAGCTTAGGTGCATGCGACACAAATTCATTTTCAATTATTTTGATCTCGATGCAGTTAGTTATATCTCAACACTCAAAAAAATGGAAGTTGTAGCATAATATTTTCATAAGAATTTCACAACATCTATGAATCCTCTTAATCGGATCTTGTATGAGAGAGTTATGCCTAAATTTACAAAGTTGTGTCAAAACAATACCAAAATCGCATAATTAGCTTTGTTTCACACTTAACACCTCTATTTGCATCCTAAATCACAATATAACAAAAATGAGTACATTTATGCATAAATATAAAAAGACTAAAAAACATTAAGGAGAAAAAATATAACATTTTTCCTTCTTTAATAGTTGAGTTCTCTCAAAATAAATGATAGCTTAGTATACAATAACAAAAACATAAACATAAAAATAACAAAGAATTGTGTATTCAAACAATTTCAATATCAGATAGTCAACATTCCCAATTGATAGGAGCTGAGAATGGTTCATCTAATCCGAGTAAGTTGAGTTCTCAAAATAGATTACAACTTATACCACCACAACAAACATAAGCAAACATGAAAATGGTAAAAATAAGTATTTGTCAATTCAAATACCCAATAGTCTAAATCCAAGGATAAAAGCCAAGAACAATTTATATGACCCAAGGTTGGTTTTTTAAAATAGATGATAATTTATACATAACAAAAAAAAAACATAGCAAAAAAAAAGAATATAAAAAAAGTATTTATTCACCCACTTCAAATACCTAATTGTCAACATCAAAAAGATAGGATATGAGAATGAAGTCCTAATATGGGTTGAGTGTTTAAAATAGATGTACATCTTATACATAACAAACACAAACATAAAAATGAAAAAAAAAAAAAGTTTATTTTTCCAATTCAAGTACCCAATAGTCAGCATCCATGGATAGAAGTCGATGACAGGTACTTAAATCCTATGGTTGGAAGTTTCTTGAAATAAATCGTAGTTAATAAACCAACCAACAAAACAAAAACAAACATAAAAGTCACAAAACACTATAAATAATTATGTATTCACTAATTCTATTACTTCGATAGTCAACATCTGACGATAAAAGCCTCCAAACGGATCATCTGATCCTAGGCTGAGTTCTTGAAATAAAAGAAAATTTATACACATTTACATAAAAAAAAAAAAAAAAAACAAAAAACAAACATAAAACAACAACAAGAGAGACATAAATGTGCATTTCATTAATTCAGTAAATCCTAAAAAAATAAAAAATATCATTGGTTTAAAAATTTATTTGAAAAAAAAAACAGAAAATTATTTCAATATGAACATCATAACAAACAAACACATGCACACATAAAGTTTATAATGTTGAGAACAAACCATTATGACTCAGATAAACCAAAATTGAGAATGATCCCTCCCAACTTTATCGTAGGGTATTTATTTTCCATCCATATTCCACCTCATATGATAAATCCCTAATAACTTCCTACCCCAAGGGTTTGCACCAACCATGGTATGGACCATAATACTTCAACTATTCACATCACAAATATTTCATAAAAACATAGTAATATATTAAAAAAAAGGTACATAAAATAAGCAATAAAATACTTTTAGAGGTTAAAAAACAACCTTAAAAATTATTGGAGTCGATTGTAACAAAGAAGGGATATAGGGTAGATGGTGTCGCCACTGTTAGGCATGTGTTAGGTTTGGTTTGGGAAATGCCTCCTCCTCTTTGTTTATATATGGCGGTGAAGCTTCACCAATCAACCTAAAAGGGATATGTGGAGCCATGAAATGCTTCCACAATTTTCCTCTATTTTGCTCTACCATCTTTCCTTTTTGGTATTTTCTCTATTTTTTCCTTAGGATGGTTGGTTAATGGGCTTGGAGATGGAAATGTTATGTTGATTAGTGGTGTCTATTATGAAAATGGTGACAATGCACTATTGAATTGAAAAGGCTTGAAATGGATGGTATTACAAAGTTGAGAATGACTGATGATTGCATCATTGATTATTACTAAAGTTTTGTGTGTAAAGGTCAATATAGGGCTATGCTAGTGATTAGAGATGCTTTTGACCAGTAGTGGTTTGTTTGGCAAGAAAGGAAATATAGTGTTTTAAGTTTCTTTCTTCCAGAATGCTAATTTTTTTAAAGCAATAATAGTTGATTATAAAATTATAATAGTTGCAAAAAGTAAACCCTCATAAGAAGAGAGAATATTATCATTATTAGCAACCAATGACATCAATATTTACAAATAATGTATTAATTGAAAGAAAAAGGTTTTTATCAACTAATATTAACTATTCATTTTGAATTAGGAAACCTAATATGTATTGATTATGTTATAATCTTGAATTACATGTTCAAAATATCATAGAACTTGAGTCAATGTCTTTCCTCATTTGAACTTAAAGATTTCAAAGCTCTAACAACTCTTTTTAGTGAGTACTCTTACATAAATTATAGGTTCACCATATACAAATTCAGAGACATCTATATTCATTATTTCTTGACAATAAGTTCCATAAATTATGACATCTTTTCTCTCTGCTTTTTTTTTTCTCAATATAATTTGTCATATCTTTTGAAGCTCTTATTCTCAATTCATATAGTAATCTTTAAATTGTTAATTACCCTTAAATTTCTTTTGTGTAGTTCAAACTCTAATCCTGTTGAGCAATCATGATAAATTTTTGATTCTTTCTAAAATCATTAAACCCAATATTTTCCCTCTTGCTTCCATGAATCTATCTACATATTATTTTATATTTTATTTATCGGAATATTGTTTTTAATGTTAAAACTAAATCATCCCAACATAAATTTTAGTTATATCCTAGAGAAATGAGTTTTTTGGGAATATGTTGGTAGATTTATGGCATCAAGGTAAAGGCATAATCATTCTAATTTCTGAACTGAATTAGGTGAGTAGGATTTATGTATCAGGTAAAAACATTTTCCCCAAGTATGTAACAAATTTAGAAATAATTCTAGAACTTAAAAATTCAAAATCATAGAGTTTTTTACGATTGGTAATGAATTTGATTATAAAATGTGTCTATAGCAGATATAATTCCATTGGCTATTAAACAATGGTGAAGTCTAGGAATTTAAAATTGTTAGAGGTAAATATGCATTCTATCAATGTAATTTGGATATGTCTTTTCTATATGATTGGCACTATGGATTTTTTAAACAACTCTTGATTTGTAGACTTGTTTTACTATCCCTAGAATGTATTATGGATCAACTCTTCCTCAAAGGTTCACTTCCTTTCTAGGTCATTTAGGAATTATTCTCTCATCCATATTTCATAGTGGTGAATTTTGCATAATTAAATTTCGCCTTTGAACTACTTTCAAGTTTCTCTATAACCAAAGGCCTTCCCTAGATCATTGTAGGTTCAAACAAGCTTGATTCTTTATATTATATAGTGTTTTTAAAGCCAATGTTACTCTTTCATATTTGTTTTTAGGATTTAATTTTCATAAAGTTTTATTCCTTGTGCCATACTTTTCATTTAAGAGATTTCTTAACTTGTAATTGTCATTTGTTTTGAAATCTTATTCAATGTTTCCATCATAGTGTAATTAAAGTAAAACATGACTTTATCTGAGATGAGCGAGGGAGAGAGGAGAGGCGATTTCCTTTTTTTTGAAATTTTGGCATCTAGTTTTAAATTGACATCTTTCTCCTTATTTAAGTTTGCAATTTTCCTACTTCATGTTCTAGACTTCGATTTCACCATTATCAGGATCGAGGCTGATTAATGTTGATTAACATAAAAATGTATAATTATATTTGTTATTCATTTCACGACAATCCTATTATAATGATCCATCATCTTTTTTTTATCTTTAGTTTATGTTTTTCCTGAATTCGTCTTCATAAGCAAGCTTGTATCTGTCTTTCAATTGATTTATGTCAATTTTCTTCCACATTTTGTTTAAAAGAGTATATATCTCCCTTCGACACTCATAAGACCGGGTTCTCCCTCTTTATTTTCTATTATTTCCTTTTGAAGGTTGATTCCATGTTTCCTTCATTGATAGACATCTACCAATTCTTCTCTTTCCTCTAAGTTTATTAGTAGTTTTGATTTTTTTGGTGTCATGTTTCAAATAAACAAATATACACTCCTATTATAGGCACTAATTATCTTAAGTTCGTTTATGCTTGCCTAAACAAAAAGGACTTTAAATTTAAAAGTCAGATGTTAAATGTATGTTAACAATTTGAACTCCAAACACTGTTCTTATAATTTTCAAACTTATAGTTCTAGAGTTGTAATGATGTTCTTACATTATATGGTCTTTTAATATATAAAAAAAAAAACAAATTAAACTTGTGAAGTAATCAAATAACTTGAATGCTTTGAATGTAAGAATAACTTAACAACTTAGGATTAAGAAACTTATATTCATTAGATGATTCTTCCATTGATTACGAACACTCAGTAGAATTCCTTGACAGAAAAACATGAAATGATGTATCTTTTGGGTATTTTCTAGTTTTTTGGTAATAAAAATTGCAAACCTATTAGATTCCAATGGAAACTGCAAGTATATTATTGCATGCCTATTAGTTATTACCTATAAGTTATTAGCTTGCAAGTTATATTCCTATTGATTATCGCCTATAGGATTACAATCCTACTGATAAATAGGTTATGAAGACCCTGAAATTGTAAAGCACCTGCTGTTGATTTTTGAGTTGTTGTGTTCCTCCATCCTCAATTTATACAGGTAATGTTATAGATAACCATCTGTTAACTACCCACTCTCTTAATTACTCTATATTTAAGGATGCATAACTAAAACCCCACTTTACTTACAATTTGTTTACAAGTTTGGATCACATCTTTTTTTTATATTATTTTTTTTTATTAATCCAGACTTTATAACCACTTCGTTCAGCCATAACCAAGTTTGTCCTTGTTTTCATCTAGCCTAGACTTTGTTTAATATGCAAACACTTATTAAATACAACTTATTATTTCATTTTTGTTATCTTTTGACTCAAATTACTTCTCCAACTAATTTATTTTGTAACAATGACAAAATATTTTGAATTCAATAGTTTAAAGCTTAACTATCATCGACAAACTAAACTACCTTAAAGTCACAATACTATATTTGTTGAGAATCAAGTATAGTACCAAGTTTCATTAATGATATTTATTTTTTAGAATGAGACACATTGTTAAAGTATCAACCCCAATCCATACATATGAGTAAATGATATTAACTAGGTTGTGGTATGCTTGAGAATTCGGTTAGGAGAATAATCACAACATCAAGAGTCTTTCTTATCAAGTTATAATATCTGATACCAACTACTAACACAATTTTGTTTTTATCAAACATTGATTGGGAAATTTCAAACTTTTTTATGTGTTTGATTTGTTTATTTCCTAATATCAGGGCCTGATTTTTTTAGATTTAATCTATAAATATTACTCTATCTTTGAATGAGAGTTTTATATCTTCGGATTTGGGAGACTAGGTCATTTGAATAAAGATTTTGAGATTATATCTTGTTATTTTAAACGGATTGACATCTAATAAGAATGTTGTATAGCTAAAATCTTTCATCAATGAGGTTTAATAATAAAACTCATTCCTCATTGATCTATGATACAAAGAGACTCTATTGGATGTTTGGTTTTTTTTTTTTAAATCATATTTTAGAAAACACTGATTTGAAAGGTTTAGGGAACTTTATTGTTCTTCCATGAAAAGATCAAATGTTGCTTGGAAGACAATGATTTACCAAATATATAAAAGTTTTTGTCAAATTGTTTTCTTATAACAAATATTAAGAGAGTGATTTGTTTTGTATCAATTTCATACTAAAAAAATACTATCTTTTAAAAAAAATTGTTCAAAGCATTATATTCAATAATAGTATAATACTTTTTTTTCAAAACTTCTATAATTATACTTTTAAACATTATTCTAGATAAAAGAAATTCATAATTACATATAAAATCATGTAAAATGTGTTGAAACATTTGATTTGATTAAAAATCTCTCCAATTTAAAAAAAAATACATTATATGTATTAAGAGGACTTTATTTGTAAATAACAAATATATTGTCTTACTTTAAGAAAACATAACATGTCAAAATTAAAAAACTTCTACTCTATATAAAATGATTTTTTTTACATCACAAATACAAGATATACATCAATACCAATATGTAAATTCAATAATTTTATCTCTAATTAAAAAAGAGACTAAACCATTAACATAACTCCTAAAAAAATAGATTAATCATGTTTTTCTATTATATTCCTATGTATACATTAAACAAATTATAAAATAAAATTATTAAACCACCCCTTACTTATATAGTATATTAATAACATTTTATTTTGGCTATTAAAACTCTAAAAATATTTAAAAATAGGTCAATAAAAACCAATAATTAAAACCTAAAAAATAATAAAAATCCATCAAATTATTAAATTAGATCCTTGATTACAACCTCGACCCAAACAACTACACACTTACCTTTGAAATGGGCCATCCAATACGTATATATTGAATATATTTTTGAGTTTCAAGGGTCATAATTCAACTTGTTCACAATCCACATAGATAAACGTTTCTATGCTTTGCTGAAAATTCTTTATGGGTACAAAATTTTATGCATGGTGGGCATCACATTTATAACCAATGGTCGCAATGCAACACGCACCATGTTTTATGCAAATCATGCATCTTTTTTCTTGATTAATGGCTATTTTTAGCCAACAAGTCACTGAAATTTACCAAAATCTCTACCAATGACATTGCAAGGCACTACAACAAATGATAAGCATCAATATTTCTACCAATAACTATTGTGAAATTCTACACGTCCTGAGGTGAGTTGATGTGACCCAGGTTTATAAATACGTGGGTCACTAGGTAAACGGGCGTTTTTAAATTGAACATTTCAAATTTTGTATATATTTTCTCTAGATTTTCTTGTACATAATTCCTCACATACATTTATTTATTTAAGCAACAAAGAGTCCCTCGTTTTATAAGGACTTATTTTTTAAGGAATAATCAATCTCAGACACAAAGGCTAGTTCAAGCCCACACATATTGGGCTAGGATCACAACTCATAAAAAGCCTAAATTCTATTTTAATGACTTCATTAATGGTGTTATTTATACAAAAATAAATAAAAATCTAGTTAATTTTTGTTTCACCCCCTTCACCTCTCACCAAAAAAATTATTTCCATGGATGACAAAAACTTTAGGATAAGGGAAAGCAACTGGATCTCCCTAGCACAGGGACTCCAAACTTCCCCAGGCCTCCAATAACTCTCCCATTAATGTCAGATGCTCAATGATGATGTCATAACTATGTAACTACATTTTCATACCCTTCCTCCCACACAATAATAAGCTCTCATACATGCACCATTAAGTGCACAAGAAAAACTCTAGTTTTCTGAATAGACGAGGTATAATTAAATATAAGAAAATAATGCTTGCACAATTACACTAAAAAGAAGTTGCACCCATTGCTCTTAAAAGAGACATTTTAATAAAGAATCTAGTAGCCATCGATCTTCATTTGAGTTTCACTCACGCACCCCAAATACATTTAAGCATGAGATGAGATATATGACTCAACAAACTTTTGAACACAAGCCCTATCAAGTGGATGATATCCACTTTGATATAGAATATTGCACACTCGACTCTTTAAAGACTATTTCCTTATAAAGGTCAACTTAAACAACAATTAAAGTCTCATGAACCCTTGAGAGCATATATAAAATATGAGAAGCACTATAAAGCATGTCACACAAAACAATGCTGCAATGTATAAAGCCTAAAGCTTGGCTTTAGCTTTCACTTTTCTTGATCTCAACTCAAAACTCATCTCTTACTTTAATACAAGCATTTTAACCAAAAAAAAGCATCACTAAGTTCTTTGTCATCATAGGGCAAGATGATGAGAGCACTAGGGTGTAAACCTCTAGCTAGAGTTTTCCCAGTTAGCAAAATATGATAAACTTAACCCGATAATAAAATAGGTTAAATTAAATTAAAGAAACTTAATCAAGATTAAAAAAAAAAAAGATGAAATTAATGAAATGAAGAGTGAACATAACACTAAATTGTTAGAAAGAAAAACTTTATGGGGATAAAATATAATAGTTAAAGCCAAGAGGGGTCAATGTATAAATACAAAAAAAAAGATGGTCAAGGTGCAATTAACAAGAAGATTGCACTATAAATACTTTTTCATTCTCTCTCAAGCCATGGTCTTGTAAGAATAAAAGAGGGGTTAGGTTTCTTCGATTTCTTCCTTTTTCTTGATGAAATCCTTAATAAAAAGGCTAGTTTAGGATGATTAAAAGAGTTAGTAAGTGATCAAAATGAGGTATTTGAGTGATTTAAGGAGTTCCAAAAACTTAAGAGTGAGAACAAGAGTTGGTGAGAAAAGGAAGAAAGAGAAGGATAAAGGGTTGATTTCCATCTTAAGTCTCTTTTGAATCTTTGTTATTTCAAGGTAAGCATGATTTTTATTATGTTTGATTTGGGTAATTCCATGAATGAGAGCTTGAATGATGTTATGTATAATTATGGAATTTAAATCTGAGAAATTTGTTGATTTAATTTGGGATGTTATAATGTTAAATCTTATTTATAAACATGAATAAAGATAGGTTAACTAGGAAATTATTTCCATGATGGTGTATTCAACTAGAGAGAGACATAAGAGAGAAATTTCCCAAAACCAGAAACGATATAGTTGTTTTGAGAAACAGCTAGACCGATTTAAGAAATAATTAGACGTTAACAATTAGATCGTTTTGGCTATTGTCCAATTTTGGTTTGATTTTGTGTTTTAGTCTTTTCTTAGTTTCTTTGGTTCTTTTGGGTTTATTTAAGGGAGATATCAGTTGTTTGATGTAATTTAGCATAATATGTATGTTTAATTATGATGACTGAAACACTTAATGTGAGGCTGATGATCAAATTGCAAAAAAAAAAAAAAACAAACAAAATGAATATTTATGCACGACGAGAATTTAGAGTTTTTGATTTGATTAAATTGCAAATTTGAAATCCATATAGAGAAAGAAATTCACCTTTATGGTGATCAATAGCAAATGACATCTTGATTTTGCTGCTATGGGAGAGGTTGTATGACCTAGTCAACAGCAGAGGACCATTACATGCTCTCAAAAATCATGTAGATTCTCAACACTTTACAACTACAATATTAATTAAATTATAATTGCAATTTTCTTTAATTGTATCTTGATTTTTATTTGGAAAATGTTAAACAATTGGAAAAATTAATTCCTAATTAATAGGATTATTGCCCTGCTTAATAGGTGATTAGAGAAACTAATTTTCTGATTAAGGAGTTTAGTGCCCTGATTAATAGGCAATTGAGAGATTCGTTTCCTAGTTAATGGAATTAGTGCCGTAATTAATACGAGATTACAGAAAATTAATTCCCTGGTTATTGGGATTAGTGCCCTAGATAATAGGTGATAAGAAAAACTATTGTCCCTAATTAATGGGATCAGTGTCTGGTTAATGGGCAATTGAAGAGACTTAATCCTTGGATAAAAGGATTAGTATCTTGATTAATGGGCAAGTGAAGAAACCAGTTGATTTAGTAATAAAACAAATGTCTGGTTTAGGTTAGAAATAACATTGGTATGTCCTTAAAATTGTGCTAATGACGTTGATTTGCAAAGATAAGGATATATTAAGAGATTAATTGTTTGATAAATGATGTTGTGAGTGTATACACACACACACACACACATATATATATATATATATAGAGAGAGATAATATTAAATTATCATTGATCATAAAACTGATTGTATTTAGTATAAAATGAATTTCCAGTTACCTTGTCTTATCGTGTTGAATCGTAGATTCATGAATTTGTATCTTTGGTTTTATCAAATGATGTAACTGGGAGATGGAATATTTTGTTTTGTAATATCATTTTGTATCCAAAAATGTATTTACATATCTAAATTAATTATAGATGATGTATCTAAAGTAATTGATGTTAAAGCATATATATATATATACACTTGTCACATTATTCATAATATTTATGCAATAATATAATACTTGTTTTATTTCAATGAATAATGAAGAAAATAGAAGTTGTTATTGTGTAGGTTAAGAAAGTCCCGGATGGCGGGACAAATGTTAGAATTATTGTTTGCAGGTTGTGAAAATTTTGAAATCGATAACTTAGTATTAAAAATATAGAGAAAACTCTACCAGATTTTTGGTTGAATACCAAAAAAAATCTTGTACTTTCAATAATAATAAAAGAGGTATACATGGAATGTTGTGTAAATAAAATTAGGATAGTTACACAAGGCTTATCTCCAAATGTTTGATGAGGAAATGATCAATGTGGAAAGACTCCTTAATCCCATCACAATAAAAGCCTTGATTAATGGATCTACAACTTCCTTACAGGTAAGACTACTTTTCCTGGTAGAAATCTCTTAAACGTTAAACATTCAATTAAAATTTATATAAGGATAAAAGAAGCCAATGTGACTAGATAAGGTCACCCTCGTTTCCATCCATAAATAAAGTTTTCTTGGCACCATCAGTCTCCTACAAAAGCATATGAAAGAATCATTAAGAAGCAAATTCTTGATCATTGACATTCCCCGAGCTCTTAATCACACCACTAACCACTATACATTTTAAGGTCTTAGCATATATCAGAGGGAAAATATTTATACAATATCCTATTCCCATGAAAAATGGCATGAACACGAGAAACCTTAATAAGTTTTTTCCTTTTTTCATTGTGACCATGGGCATGACAATAAGGAATGTTATCTCTGAAAAATAAGATAGGAATATTGATAGAAAGATTGATCACTAGATGTTACCTCCACTAATTTATGAAGAAAAAAAAAAGATCTTGAAAGGAAAGAAGCTTGCACACTTAATATACCACCTATAACTAGATAATCTTTCGATTATCTCCATGAATTATATCTTCATTTTTGAACTTTTCAATACAAGTAATAATTTTTCTTCATATATCCAATGTCTCTAACAAAATTCTCCATGAGGTATCTCTATATAAGGTCTTCATGTCTTCAAACATGTCTCTATGAAGCAATCTTCATGTCTCCATATATATCCCTATTAATCTCCATACATGTCTTTAATATCTTGAAAAACATCAAGGATCATTCTCTAGGTCACTACAATCTTTTATCTCTAAAAGGATTAAGGATCTTTCTCCTAGACTTTATGACCAATGTAAACCAAGTTACAATAAGAAACTCTCATACCAAGGTAACATTTTGATGCACGCGTAGCCAATATAAGTAACATTTATACTATAAGTATTTTCTTCCCCAACTTATGCTAGTTAAGTCTTTCAAATACATTTATATAAAAGACTTGGGCAAAATGATGGTGCAAATTTTATCACGAAGAAAAACACCAACATTGTTTGACCTTGGCCTAAACGGCTAACTCCTACTATGTTCGAGCCTCGGTCCAATCTATTACACACTTACCCTTGCAATGGGCCATCCAACACACACACACTAAGTATTTTGAAGTTTTGAGGGGTCATAACATAGAGTTGCGCACCCCACACACACATACAAACGTTTCTATACTTTACTGGCATGTTCTTTGCAAGTATAAACTTTTATGTTGTTTAGGCACCAAATTTATAGTCAGTGGTCGTAGTGCAACACACACCACTTTTATGTAAATCATGTGTTTTTTTCTTAATCAATGGCTATTTTGATCCAATAAGTCACTAACATTCATTGATCTCTCCAGCAATGACACTACAAGTCACTGAAACCCACAATGGCCACCAATGTTTTCACCAATCAATTATTGTGCAATTATCCATGTCCCAAGGTGAGCTAACATGAGTTAAGTTTATAAATATCTTGGATTATCAAATAAATAAAGGGTTCTTATATTGAACATGTCAATTTCTATACATATTTTTTCTCAATTTGCTTACACATTATTTCTCTTGTATATTTCCTGACTTAAAATCAGAGAATCTTTTATTTAATGAGAAACTTATTTTTTCAAAAATAATCAAACCCAAATATAAAACCTACTTCAGACCCACATGTCTTTCTGTGTAAAGTTTTTTAATTACTTCTTCCCTAAGCAAATTCAAAGTTCAGGAGTAACCCAGGCAAGACCCCACTTGTTTTCCATCACTCCAATCATTAAAATTAGTTCAAATTTATAACTTCTTAATTCAACAAGTTTAAAACCCATGTGGCCTTTGAAAAATTTGGCAATCATGATTTTGATTTTTACTTGTTTTTTTCACTTCACAAAGAAAGTAAATAGATATGACACGTGAGGGTTTTATCCAAACTCGGAGTAAAAGATGAATAAAATTTACGCTGATATATTAAGAGGTTTTCTTCTTCTTTTTTATCTTTTTATTGCTATTAAATTGTTTTTAATTAATATCTAATCTCAAATACAATTGTATTAACATCTTTAAATTTCATTTAGTTACTATAATTTTGAGAATCCATACATTCATTTAAAAAAATGATTAACAATTATAAAAATTCTCAAAGTACGTATATTTATTGTCTCTTGTTCTGCACCTTTAATTGAAATAGAGGGTTTTTTTTTCAAATAATATTTTCTTTCATTTTTCTTTTAAAAGAATTGAATGGGAAGAATAGTTTCTTTGATTGATAAATAACTAATATTATTAAGGGTATGCAGGTTCTGATTGTGTCACTACACGTGATGTGTATACATTACAATTCTTTCCACACCCAAAAATGTTATTAAAAGAATAATTTGGTAAATCCAATGTTGGATAAATAATACAACGATGGAAGAGCAATGCCTTGGCACAATATTTAATATTTGTTTTGTCAAATAACATGAAAATTTAAATAATACATACAGGAAGTATACATTAAAATAGTGAAGTGCTAGGCATTAAATTCCTATTAATGTTAATTAAAACAATCCTCCAATTATAATTATAAGCTTTTATATAGGGTCCTGTTATTGATTGCTCAAGGGCATTGGTTAAAGAATATTTAATGTGGTAGTTATCTTCTTCTTTTTTTTCTTTTTTCTTTTTAAAGATTTCATTGAATTAAATTTAAGGAAGGCTTCTTAGATATAGATATAAATATAATTAAAATAAAAAAAGATTTTTAACTTGTCACTAAAAGAGTTGAGTGGCAAGTGTGTCCATAGTTAATTTAATCACCTGTCATGTGATCTTTATTAGTATCTTTAAATTTATCTTGTTAAAATTTTTATAATAGTACCGGTAGTGTTGTAAACAAAATTTTGGTTTGCTTTCAAGGTTTTTTTTTCTATTTTCTTTTTTTTTCTCATCGTAATTCATGCAATTTATTTCTTAATTTTTTTAAAATATTGTGTTTCTCAATAACAACATGTATGGTTCTATTTCACCAATTATCTTTTAAGTTATATTATTTTACCTTTTTTATATATAAAAAAAAATCATGTTAATAAACAAAATACCCAACAAGCTAAAAAAAAAAAAACAAGAGTTAACTTGTTTTATTCCTTGTTAAGACTTCAAAGTTTGGAGACTCGAACTTTATGGCGAAAATAGTGTATTGATAGAATATATTGCTTACATTATTGGGTGTCTTAATTTGACAGGATTCGATATATTACGAGTGGTTGGAAACAC
>CM055351.1:1012704-1047736 GCA_029228515.1 Populus alba x Populus x berolinensis | reverse complement strand
GGCCGCCGACATCAATTCGCGGCCGGATGCGGAATCACCCGCGGCACTCATGCGAAACCCTGACCTCCTTCTCCGCCTCTCCGGACGGATCGTTAAAGGATGTCGACTGTCGGGCAGCGTAGCATTTCGCGGCTCGCCCGACGACGGGGGACGCGCCCGGTGCTCCGGGGCGGGCTGTGATGACCGCGCTACTTCGCCGAAACAAAAATGGCTATCCGCGCTTCACCGAATAATCGCAATACGGCGCAATACACATGAATAGCTAACCTGTTCAATCTACGTACAACAGCGAGAATTCGCAGCCACTCAGGGCAATACCAGCGGAATACCCGGTTACCAACGATCGACAAGTAGTTTAACGGGCTAATCATCGGGCTCGAGGATGCCGCGCGCCGGGCCACGTCGATGCCCGTTATCTAAATTCAGCTGGCAATAAACGGTTTTCAAGCCGTCGTGGCCGCGGCCGCGACGAAGGCCGATGCAAGCGCATTCCGCCGCCGACTTCATTAACGCGACGACGTGAATTCACCAAGAATTATCAGTTGCAAACCTTCGCGCCTAATGCAAGGATTCCTAGCGCGGGCGAGCAAACCCCTCACTTGTCCGCCTTTTTTAAATCCGAATAGGAGTTTCCATGCGCAGCGCGAGTTCGCATGCTATTGAGTCGTGTGCCACGGCACCGCCGGGCCAGATCGATTGCGCGCACGTCATGGCTCCCAGCACTCCGCAGCCCCCCACCGCGGCCAAAGCGATCGTCCGCAGGCGGTACCTGCGATCGCAATCGCTGCAGCCCGGGCAGCGAGCCGCACTGGTCGATCGGCTCTACGCCATCTACTCCGAAACGATGCGCGGCTGCACGAGTGACGAATTCGAGCGGCTGGCGGTCTTCGGTGCCGGCGAAGTTCGCCTCGCGCTCTTCTACGGCGCGCAGGACGAGCTCGCGGGGTTCTGCTACGCCAGCACCGAGAAGATCGAACACTGCGGTCGCATCCATGCGGCGTTGTGCGGGGGCATGTTCTTCCGCCCGGGGTATCACGGTGGAGCCTCGGGAGCGCTCTTTCTGCTCCGCGAGGGACTGATCACCAAATTGCGTAATCCACGCCTGCGGGTGGGGTATATGACCCGGTGCACCACCGCGGCGGTCTACCGCCGATTCGCGCTGACGATGCCCCGGTTGTACCCGAGCCGCACCACCCCGACGCCTGCCCATGTCGAAGCGTTGGTGCGTGCGCTGGGAGAGCGCCGGCACTACGTCCCGGTGGGCGAGGGCCCCTGGGTGGTACGGGGTGTCGGGGTGCCGCGCGATGTGTCGCGCCTGCGCCGGCTCGACCACGAACCCGACGTGCGGTTCTACGCCGAACTCAACCCGGGGTTCGCTGAGGGCGACGCTCTGGTGGTGTGGGTTCATGGCGACCTGGCGGACCTCGCCCGCGGATTCGTGCGGGCCCTGCGCGCACGACTGGCTCGATGACGGCTCTATGACCGGCATTCTCCGACGCATCTGGGTACCGATCGTCATGGTCGTCGTGGTGACGGTCGGTACCATCATCGTTTCTCGGCTGCACGGGGTTTTCGGTTCACATCAACATGATTCAGACAAGAGCAATGCCGACGCGATCGTCGCGTTCAATCCCAAGCACGTTGTCTACGAGATCTTCGGCCCGCCGGGCGCTACGGCAAGCATCCACTATCTGGATGCCGACGCGCAGCCGCGCGAGGTCGAAAACGCGACGGTGCCCTGGACGCTGCGCATCGATACCACGCTCAGTGCCGTGGTGGCCAACGTAGTGGCGCAGGGCGACAGCGCGAGCCTCGGATGCCGCATCACCGTCAATGGTGTTGTGCGCGATGAACTTAACGTCAGCTCACACGACGCCGCGACCAGCTGCCTGGTGAAGTCCGCATGAGCGACGGCGGGCGCGCGGTTGCCGCCGGCCGGACAATCCGGTGGCTGGCGCTGCCGATCATCCTGTTCTGGGTGGCACTGTGCGCCGTGCTGAACACCGCGACCCCGTTGCTGTCCGAAGTCGCCGGAACACATGCCGTCTCGTACAGCGCCCACGATGCGCCATCCCTGATCGCGATGAAGCGCATCGGCAAGAATTTTCAGCAGTTCAATTCGGACACCACTGCGATGGTGGTGCTGGAGGGCCGAGACAAGCTGGGCGACAGCGCACATCGGTTTTACGACACGCTGATCGCCAAACTCTCCGAAGACAAGGCTCACGTCGAGCATGTCGAGAACTTCTGGGGCGACAGCCTGACCGCGGCGGGATCGCAGAGCGCCGACGGTAAAGCCGCCTATGTCCAGCTGTACCTCGCCGGCGATCAAAGCAGCTCGGCAGCCAACGAATCCGTCGTCGCCGTCGAACGCATCGTGGACAGCGTGCCGCCGCCGCCCGGGATCAAGGCCTACGTGACCGGTCCGGGTCCGCTCAACGGCGATACCCATACCTATGGCGACCGCAGCCTGGAGAAGATCACCCTGATCACCGTGGTCGTGATCGCGCTGATGCTGTTCATCGCGTATCGCTCGCTGACCACCGTGCTGTTCGTGCTGCTGACGGTGGGCGTTGAGTTGCTCACCGCCGAGGGCGTCATCGCCACACTGGCCAACAACGACGTCATCGCCCTATCCACTTTCGCCGTGAATGTGCTTGTGGCACTTGCGATAGCAGCGTCAACGGACTACGTCATCTTCCTGATCGGCCGCTACCAGGAGGCCCGCGCAGCGGGCATGGACCGAGACGCCGCGTACTACAACATGTTTCACGGAACGGCCCACGTGATCCTGGCGTCCGGGCTGACCGTCGCCGGGGCGATGTATTGCCTGAGTTTCACTCGGCTTCCGGTCTTCAACACTCTCGGGTGGCCGTGTTCGATCTCCGTCCTGGTGGTGATCGTGGCCTCGCTCACGCTGGCGCCGGCCGTCATCGTCGTCGCCGGCCGACTCGGAACGTTCGATCCCAAACGTAATGTGAGCACCCGGCGTTGGCGCCGGATCGGCACCATCGTCGTCCGGTGGCCCGGCCCGGTGCTCGTCGCGTCGATCCTGGTATCGCTGATCGGTCTGATCGCCCTGCCGAGCTATCAGACGGGCTACAACGGGCGCTACTACCTGCCGGCCGATACCCCGTCGAACATCGGTTTCCAGGCGTCGGACCGGCACTTCCCGGCGGCCCGCATGGAGCCCGAGCTGTTGATGATCGAGGCCGATCACGACCTGCGCAACCCGACGGACATGCTGGTCCTGGACCGGATTGCTCGCAGCATTTTCCACACGCCCGGTATCGCGCGGGTGCAGGGCATTACCCGGCCGCTGGGCTCGCCGATCGACCATGCCTCGATCCCGTTCCAGATCAGCGCGCAAAGTGCCGTCACGATCGAGAACCTCAAGAATCTGCGGAATCGGGTGGCCGACATGTCCCGGATGACCACCGAGCTGCAGCACATGATCGATGTCTCGTTGCACATCCAGGACTTGACACGGCAGCTGGCGAACGTGACGCATGGCATGGCGGGCGATACCAGGCAGATGCGGGACACGACCGGTGAATTGCGGGATCACCTGTCCGATTTCGAAGACTTGTGGCGGCCGGTCCGAAGCTATTTCTATTGGGAGCGACACTGTTTCGACATTCCGCTGTGCTGGTCGCTGCGGTCGTTGTTCGACGGGGTCGACGGCATCGACCGGCTCAGCGAGGACGTCGGCAACCTGGCACACCACACCGATCAACTCGACGAGATCATGCCGCAGATGCTGGCGCAGATGCCTCCGCTGATCGCGGCGATGCAGACCGTCAAGGATCTCGCTCAGACGGCGACCAGCACCTTCTCCGGTTTGATCACGCAGATGGACGCGCTGACCCGCAACGCGACCGTGATGGGACAGGCCTTCGACGGCGCCAAGAATGACGACTTCTTCTACCTGCCGCCCGAAGCGTTCGAAAATCCGGACTTCAAGCGGGGACTGAGCATGTTCCTGTCCCCCGATGGCAGCTCGGCGCGGTTCTTCATCACCCACAAGGGCGATCCGGCGACGGCCGAGGGGATTTCACATATCGACGGCATCCGGCAGGCCGCGGACGAGGCCGTGAAGGGGACTCCCCTGGCGGCCGCCAACATCTATCTGACGGGCACGGCGTCCACCGACAAAGACGAGCGCGACGGGTCCATGTACGACCTGATGATCGCCGCGGTCGCGTCACTCTGCCTGATCTTCATGATCATGCTGGCGATCACCGGAAGTGTGGTCGCCTCCGCGGTGATCGTGGGAACGGTCACGATCTCGCTGGGCTCGTCGTTCGGGCTGTCGGTGCTGATCTGGCAGCACATGCTGCACATGCCGCTGCATTGGCTGGTGCTCGCGATGGCCATCATCGTGATGCTGGCCGTCGGATCGGACTACAACCTGCTGCTGGCCGCGCGGTTCCGGGAAGAAATCGACGCGGGACTCAAGACGGGAATGATCCGGGCGATGGGGAGCACCGGCGGCGTCGTCACCACCGCCGGCCTCGTGTTCGCGTTCACGATGGGTGCGATGGGGACCAGCGATCTGCGCGTCGTCGGCCAAATCGGCACCACGATCATGATCGGTTTGTTGTTCGACACCCTGATCGTGCGCTCATTCATGATGCCGGCCGCCGCGACACTGCTGGGCCGCTGGTTCTGGTGGCCCCGCCAGGTCCGCACCCACGCCGCGCCGCGGCCCGCTGGCCCATCCGCGGCGCCCCAGCGTCCGGCCTCCGAGTACGCGGCGAGTGCACCCACCGCCGAATGACGCTCGACGGCTACCCCACGGTGCAGGGATATTGCTCGTTGACCACACAATTCGACGGCGGGGTGTAGGTACCGCTCAACACGCCCCGGAAGCCACCCGTGGCCGTACCGCCCGGCGCGATCTCGCGATCCCAGTTCGCTGGGGTGACCACATAGTGCGTGCCGGATTGGGTAACGGTGCTATTCCACGCGTGCAGGACGGATTGTCCCGCCGGCATGTCGAAGTCAAGCCTCCAGTCGGCCATCGGCGACATGTTCGGATTGGTGACGCTGAAGTTGGCGATGAAACCGGTCTGCCACGTATGTTCCACCTGCAACGTCGCCATGGCCGCAGCCGCCCGGGCCTCGGGGGCGATGGCGAGTCCGAGGACGGCAACCAGCACTGCCGACACGGTTACGTGAAGCGCTGTGCGACAGCGCTTCACATCTCTGACAAGTTCGGCCATACGACCAACGCTATAGCCGGACCGGAGATAGTGGTCCGCGCATCGCGGGTAAGCTGCAGCAACTTTGCTCAACCGAAACCGTTATGAAATCTCAGGCCTGCAGCGCGGCGGCGCCATGCGCCGTGGGCATGGCGATGGGTCGCAGCTAATCTGACTCGCGTGAGTGACAACGCCGACGAGCCGGTCCGACCGCTGATCGGGTTCATCACCGGCGACAACGCGCCGCCGATTACCCCGGCACCGGCGAGCCGGGCGTGGATGACGGCGCAGTCAGAGGCGGACAAGGGTTGGCCCAGTCGGTGTTTGCCGATGCTCATCGCCAACCAAAGCGGCTGGGAGCTGCGCAATCCATGCGCGTTCACCGCCACCTGGATCGCCCAAGAGGGCATGGACGTCATGATCGAACCCGATCGTTACATCGCCGATCAGTTCCTGCCCGCCAGCCATTTCGGCAACGGCATCTTCACCTGGCGCCTGCCGATGCTGTTTCGCACTCCCCCGGGCTACAACCTGTTGGTCCGCGGACCGGCAAACTATCCCAAAGACGGCGTGTGCGCGCTGGAGGGCGTCGTCGAAACCGACTGGGCAAGCGCCAGTTTCAGTATCAACTGGAAAATCACCCGCAAATCCATGCCGGTGCGATTCGAGGTCGACGAGCCGATCTGCATGATCGTCCCGCAGCGCCGCGGCGAGCTCGAAGAGTTCGCGCCCGAAATCAGGCCCATCGCGGCCGACGAAGAGTTACAGCGCAAACACGAGTTGTTCCTTCGCGAACGTGACGCGACAAAGCACGCCGAGCAACTGGCGCGGGTCGCCGCCGGTGAACGAGTGGACTGGCAGGGCGACTACACCCGAGGCAAACACCGAGACGGAGAGGACGGGGCGCCGGATCACCAGACTCGTCGCCGCCTTCGTCCATTTGCTCAGCCACCCGACGAGAAGCAGCGGTAGCCCGCTGACAGCCAAGGCGCACAGCGCTTTTGGGTCGGATCGCACTGGCGAAATGAGCTGGCAACGGGTGTTGTCCCGCGCTGACCGGGCGTAACGCGGGTTTTGGGGAATTCCCAGGTTGCCCTTTTACTCTGGCGGAAGTGAGTGACACGCCCAACGGCACGCCACGTCCGTTGATCGGGTTCACTACCCGTGACAACGCGCCCCCGATTGTTCCGGCGCCGATCAGCCGGACGTGGATGCCGGAGATGTCGAAGACCCGTACCGGTTGGCCGAATCGGTGTCTGCCGATGCTGATCGCGAACCAAAGTGGCTGGGAGCTGCGCAATCCGTGCGCGTTCACCGCGACGTGGATGGGTCAGGAAGACGGCGCGGACGTGATCATCACACCCCATCAGCGCCACAGCGGCCAGCTGCTGCCCACCAGCCACTTCGGCAACGGCATCATGACCTGGCATCTGCCGATGCTGTTTCGCACTCCCCCGGGGTACAACCTGTTGGTCCGCGGTCCGGCAAACTATCCGAAGGACGCCGTCTGCGCGCTGGAGGGCATCGTCGAAACCGACTGGGCAAGCGCCAGTTTCAGCATGAGCTGGAAATTCACCCGCAAACTGATGCCGGTGCGTTTCGAGGCCGACGAGCCGATCTGCATGATCGTCCCGCAACGCCGCGGCGAGCTCGAAGAGTTCGCGCCCGAACTCAAGAACATCGAGTCCGATGCCGAACTACACCGCAAGTATCAGGTCTTTCTCGGCTCCCGCAGCAAGGCAAGGCAAATCGAGCAGCTGGCGCGGCTCGCCGCCGGCGAGCAAGTCCAGTGGCAGGGCGATTACACGCGGGGCAAACATACCGACGGCGACGCCGGGCCACCGGATCACCAGACGCGCCGTCACCTCCGTTCCTTTGTTCAGCCGCAACATCCGGTGCGCCAACAGGGGTCCTGGGACCTACGCGCGCACAACGGCTAACTCGGCGCGGGCTACCCTGACCGGGTGAATCTCGATGTCAATCAGACCTCCATCCGCGAGGCGTGCGACGCCGGACTGCTCGCCGGTGCGGTCACGGTGGTATGGCAGCACGGAGAAGTCCTGCAGGTCAACGAGATCGGTCACCGGGACGTCGGCGCCGGCTTGCCGATGCAGCGGGACACGCTATTTCGCATCGCATCGATGACCAAACCGGTCGCGGTGGCCGCGATCATGAGCATGGTCGACGAGGGCAAGCTGACGCTCAAAGACCCGGTCGCGCACTGGGTACCGGAGCTGGCCGACCTGCGGGTGCTCGACGACCGGCACGGTCCGCTGGACCGCACCCACCCCGTCAACCGAGCGATCCTGATCGAGGATCTGCTGACCCATACCAGCGGCCTGGCCTACGGATTCTCGGTATCCGGGCCGATCTCGCGGGCCTACCTGCGGCTGCCGTTCAACCAGGGCCCGGACGTGTGGGTCAGCGAGCTGGCCAAGCTCCCGCTGGTGCATCAACCCGGCGAACGGATGACCTACAGCCATTCCATCGACTTGCTGGGCCTCATCGCGGCGCGCATCGACGGCAAGCCGTTCGACCAGGTCCTCGACGAACGGGTGCTGGGCCCGGTCGGCATGCCCGACACGGGATTCTCCGTATCCCCGGAAGGCCGCCGCCGCGCGGCGACCATGTACCGGCTCGACGGACAGAGCCGGCTGCACCATGACGTGATGGGGCCGCCGCACATCACGCCGCCCAGCTTCCCCAACGCCGGCGGCGGATTGTTGTCGACGGCCGACGACTACCTCCGGTTCGTGCGGATGCTGCTCGGCGACGGGACGGTCGACGGCGTGCGGGTCCTGTCCCCCGAATCGGTGCGCCTGATGCGGACCGACCGGCTCACCGACGAGCACAAGCGGCACGACTTCCTGGGCGCGCCGTACTGGGTCGGCCGCGGGTTCGGGCTCAACCTGTCGGTGGTGACCGATCCGGCCAAGAGCGCCCCGCTGTTCGGGCCGGGCGGGCTCGGGACGTTCAGCTGGCCCGGCGCGTACGGGACGTGGTGGCAGGCCGACCCGGCCGCCGACCTGGTTCTGCTGTATCTGGTCCAGAACATGCCGGACATGTCCGCGGACGTTGCGGCGGCCGTGGCCGGCAACACCACGCTCGCGAAACTGCAAGCGGTACAACCGAAATTCGTCCGCCGCACGTATCAAGCACTCGACCTTTAGCACCGTGGCCGACCACCCACCCGATCGCATCGTCGGCCCGCGGCTCGTCCTGCGGCTGCCCACGCTCGCGGATGCCGGCACGCTGTACCAACGGGTCGCCCGCGATCGTGCGGTCACCAAGTATCTGCTGTGGTCCCCCCATCCCGACGTGGCGACCACGCGGCGGGTGATCGCCGAGAAACTCAACGCCAGTGACGAAGAGCGAACCTGGGCCCTCGAGCTGCGGCACAGCGGTGACGTCATCGGACTGACCAGCTGCCGGCGTTCGGCGCCCGACTCGGTCGAGATCGGCTACTGCATCGGCCGCAAGTGGTGGGGCAAGGGTCTGATGTCCGAGGCGCTGGACATGCTGCTGAGCGCGCTGCGTGCCGACCCCGCGCTGCTGCGTGTCTGGGCGACCTGCGCGGTCGACAACGTGCGGTCGGCGCACTTGCTGGAGCGGGCCGGATTTGTGCAGGAGGCCCGGCTGGATCGCCACGCCGTCTACCCCACGATCGGACCCGAGCCGCGGGACGCCCTGCTCTACGGCATGGCCCTGCGCTGAGCGTGCGCGTCGCCGACTACGCGTTCTGGACGTCCAACGCCCGGCGCGCATAGGCTCGCACGTCGGCGTCGCTGTCCTTGAGCGCGATGCCCAGCGCGTCACGGGCCGCGTCCTGGTCGGCCCAGCGGGTCAGGCTGAGCACGGCCGCCTTGCGCACGTCGAGGTGTGCATCGGAGAGCGCATCGGCCAGTCGCGGTACCGCCAGTACAGGCGCGGCGCCCTTGAGCGCCCGAGCCGCACCCTCGCGGATCTGCCACGCCGGCGCCTGCAACGCACGCTCGACGGCAGCGAAATCCTCTTGACTGCAGCCTAATTCGCCGAGGGCCGCGAGTGCGGCCGCGCGCACCAACGGATCGGCATCGGCGATCAACGCGCTGACGGCCGCGACGCCGGAACGTAGCGTGGCCAGGCCGGCGGCCGCGGCGATACGGACCTCCCGGCTCTCGTCGCGGGTGGCCGCCTGGACCCCGTCGACGTCGTCGACCGAAACCAGCGCGCGCACCGCCTCGATCCGCACCCGATGGTCGGGATCGTCGAGCGCGCGGCGGTATTGGCCGGCCGCGCCGGCCCGGCGGGCGGACAGCAGGTAGACGGTGGCGGCCCGCACCACCGTGTCGTGGGATTGCAGATAGGGCTCGGCACCGGCCGGGTCCGGCAGCACCTCGACCAGTTCGCGGATCCCCTCGGCGCTGGTGCGGCGCACCCCGGGATCGGCATCGTCGAGCGCGGCGAACAGCGCGGGGGCATAGCCGTCGGGAATGTACTCGGTGAGCGTCGCCACGGCGGTGCGGCGCACCCCGGGGTCGGCGTCGGCCAGATACGGCTGCAGGTCTGCGATCGTCGGCTCCTCGAGGGCGAGCACCTCGGCGATTCGCGGTGACGGCGGCTCGAATGTGGTTGCCGGCGTGGCGATTCGCGAGCCTACGGTGGCCGGGGCCTTGCCGCCGACCAGCGGTGGCTGCTGCACCTCGTGCACCGTCTGGTCCACCGGCGGCAGAGCGTCCAGCTCAGGAACCGAAACCAGGTAGGGGGCCACGGGACGCTTGAGGAAGAGCATCTCGCCTCCCGCCCCCTTGCGCAGGTTCAGGTGATAACCCCACTCGCTGTCGTCGCGGACCGGCATGTCGGCGCGTTCGTGGTAGAGGCCCCAACGGGATTCGGTCCGGGTCAGCGAGGATCGCGCGGCCATCTCGGCGCAGTCCCGGATGAACGACACCTCGACGGCGCGCATCAGCTCGTGCGGATTACGGGCCCCCATCCCGGCGATCTCGTCTCGCATCCGGTCGAAGGTGCGCACCGCGATCGACAGCTTGGCCGCCGTCTTCGGCGGGGCCACATAGTCGTTGACGAACCGTCGCAGCTTGTACTCGACCTGCGGCTGCGGCGGCCCGTCCGGGTGTCGCAGCGGCCGGTAGATCAACTCGTGCGCTTCGATGAGTTGATCCTCCGGGAGTTGCTGTGGCGCAGCCACTTCCGAGCGTGTCGAGGCGGCGTGCGTGCCGGCGAGGTCGCCGAACACGAAGGCCCCGATCATGTAGTTGTGCGGGACACACGCCAGGTCGCCTGCGGCGTACAGCCCCGGCACCGTGGTTCGGGCATGCTCGTCGACCCAGACTCCGGACGCGGAATGTCCACTGCACAACCCGATTTCGGAGATATGCATCTCGATGTCGTGAGTGCGATAGTCGTGGCCGCGATTGGCGTGGAACGTGCCCCGGGTGGGCCGCTCGGTGGTGTGCAGGATGTTTTCCAGCGCGGTGAGCGTCTCATCCGGCAGGTGCGACACCTTGAGATAGATCGGTCCGCGTGCGGAGTCGATTTCGCTCTTGACCTCCGACATCATCTGCCCCGACCAGTAATCGGAGTCGACGAACCGCTCGCCGTCGGCATTGACCTGGTAGCCGCCGAACGGATTCGCCACATACGCACAGGCCGGGCCGTTGTAGTCCTTGATCAGCGGGTTGACCTGAAAACACTCGATGCCGGACAGCTCGGCGCCCGCGTGGTAGGCCATGGCGTACCCGTCGCCGGCGTTGGTCGGGTTCTCGTAGGTGCCGTACAGGTAGCCGGAGGCGGGCAGCCCGAGCCGGCCGCACGCCCCGGTCGACAGGATCACCGCCTTGGCGCCGATCGCGACGAATTCGCCGGTGCGCGTGTTCAATGCCGCGGCCCCGACGGCACGGCCGCCGTCCTCGGGGTCGACCAGCACCCGCACCGGCATCAGCCGGTTCTCGATCTGGATCTTCTCGCGCATCGACCGTTGCCGCAGCACCCGGTACAGCGCCTTCTTGACGTCCTTGCCCTCGGGCATCGGCAACACGTAGGAACCCGAACGGTGCACTCGGCGCACCGCGTACTCGCCGTGCTCGTCCTTCTCGAACTTCACCCCGTAACGCTCGAGTCGCTGCACCATCGCGAATCCGCGGCTGGCCGTCTGATAGACGGTGCGCTGGTTGACGATTCCGTCGTTGGCGCGGGTGATCTCCGCGACGTAGTCCTCCGGTTCGGCCTTGCCCGGGATGACGGCGTTGTTGACCCCGTCCATGCCCATCGCCAGCGCACCGGAATGCCGCACGTGAGCTTTCTCCAGCAGCAGGACCTGCGCGCCGTTCTCGGCGGCCGACAGTGCGGCCATCGTTCCGGCGGTCCCACCGCCGATGACCAGCACGTCACAGTCCAGGCGCACCGGCGTCACATCGGGAATCTCCATCAGGCCGCCACCCCCGAATGGTCCAGGGCGGCAATGACTTCGGAGCGCAGTGCGCTGCGCTGCCGGTCGACTCGCGGCTCCGGCACGTCGATCAGGGCGCGCGGCGGCCGGCCGGCCTTGCCCAGCACGGCGATGCGGTCACCCAGCAGCAGCGCCTCGTCGACGTCGTGCGTGACGAAGACAATCGTGGTCGGATGAGCGCTCCAGGTGTCGATCAGCAACCGCTGCATGGCGCTACGGGTTTGGGTGTCCAGCGCGCCGAACGGCTCGTCCATCATCACCGCGCGCGGCGTCCCCGCCAGGCCGCGGGCGAGCTGCACCCGCTGGCGCATGCCGCCGGACAGGCTCTTGGGCAGGTAGTCGCCGAAGCCGGTGAGGCCGAGTTCGGCGATCCAGCGGTCGGCCTCCGCGCGGCGCCCGGATCGCGGCACGCCTCGAAGCCGCAGGGCCAACTCGATGTTGGACCGCACGGTGCGCCACGGCAGCAAGGCGTTGTCCTGGAACACCATGCCCCGGTCGCCCGACGTGGTGGTCACGTCGGCGCCGTCGGCCAGCACGCGGCCGGCATCGGGGCGTAGCAGGCCGGCAAGGGCGCGCAGCACCGTCGACTTGCCGCATCCCGAGGGACCGGTCAGCACCAGGATCTCGCCGGGGCGCACGGACAGGCTCAGCCCGTCGATCACCGGATCTCCGTTGTAGGACAGGCGGACTCGATCCAGTTCGAGACTCATACCGACATTTTCTAGGGTCATCGCCTGCTCTCCTCCTGTGCGCGCGGCAGCCAGCTAGTGACCCGGCGGCCGACGACTTCGACGGCCGCCGCTGTCGCGAATCCGAGCACGCCGATCGTGATGATCCCGACGAAGACCTGCGGGTAGGCCAGCACGGTGTAGTCCTGCCAGGTGCGATAGCCGATGCCGAGGCGACCCGAGATCATCTCGGCGGAGATCACGCAGATCCACGCCACCCCCATGCCGACCGACAAGCCACCGAACACACCCGGCAGGATGCCCGGCAACACTACCTGTTTCAGCACGTCCCACCGGTTGCCACCGAGGGTGCGCACCGAGTCTTCCCACAGCGTGGGCAGCGCCCGGACCGCGTGCCGGGTGCTGACCATGATCGGGAAGTAGGCCGCCAGGAAGGTGATGAACACGATGCCCGCCTCGTCGGTCGGGAAGAGCAGGATCGCGACCGGAACCATCGCGATCGCCGGGATGGGCCTGGCCAACTCGGCGAGTGGACCAAAGGTGTTGGCGAACAACCGGGAACGGCCCAGCAGCACGCCCGTCGCGACCCCAATCACCGCGGCCAGCCCGAAGCCGGTGAGAATGCGAATCAACGACTGCGCCAGGTCAAGCCAATACTCGTAGGTTCCGAGCCGGCGCTCCAGCGCGTGAACGATTTCGGTGACGGTGGGCAGCGTGTCGAATCGCAGCAGCAGCCGCACCTTGTCGGCGGTGAGCACCTGCCACAGGCCGATCGCGGCGGCGACCGAGGCGAGCCGCAGCAGCCGCCACTGCCAAGGCGAGGGGACTCGCCGCGGTGTGCCGGGCGCCGGGACCGCGTCGACGAGGTGGCCGGTGACCGGGGCTGCCGGATCGCCGGTCAGGAAAGCAGTCATACCGAACCTCCAAGGGCCTGTTGGTAGTTCACGATGGCGCCGCCGGGATGGGCGGCGAGATAGCGATGCGCACCGGCCGGGGTTCCAAACGGCAGGTAGTTCTGGCCGTCTTGCACCCAGACCGCCTTGTCGGCGAACCATCGGGTGCCCAGCTCGGCGTCGGGGACATAGGCGGCACGGACCGTGACCCCGTGGGCGGTCGCGTCCCGCACCGCCCGCAGCAGGCTGGTCGGATTGGCCAGCGTCTGCGTGGAATCCGTTCCGTCCAGCCAGAGTTCGCTGGCCTGCGCGGGGTCTCCACTGAGCAGCGACGGGTTGGCGGTCGCGGCCTGGGCGCCGTCGTAGTTGCGGCCGCGGGCGCCGAACACGGCGCGCAGCGGCGCGTCCTGGACGAAGCCCGCCACGTCGAGTTCGGCGAAGTCGCCGATCGACTTCAGGTACGGCACATCGTTTTTCAGCGCTTCGACCAGCGAAGGTTTCAGCGTGGCATCGAATGACGTGCCGCCGGGGCCGTTGTAGAGGTACACCACTTCCTGCGGCAGCCCGCTGGCCTGGGCGACGATGCGGGCCGCCTCCAGCGGCTTCTGGTTGAGGAAGTCGGTGGCGTCCAGTTGCGCTTGCAGGAACGCGCCCAGCACCTCCGGATGCGACGCCGCATACGCGCGGCGGACCACCACGCCGTGCAGGGTGGGCAGGTTCAGCTCGGCGCCGTCGTACAGCAGTTTGGCCTTGCCTTGGAACACCAACAGCCCTGGCCAGGCAACGAACTGCGAAAGTCCCTGTACCTGACCCGATTCCAGTGCAGAGGCGCCGATCTGCGGCTGCTGGTTGAGCACCTCGACGCCCTTGATGCCGCCTCTGTCCAGGGCCCGCATCAGCGTGCCGTGCCCGGCCGATCCGACGCTGGCCGAGACCTTCGAGCCGGCCAGGTCGTTCAACGTGGCGGCCGACGAACCGGGCGCCACCACCACCATGTTCAGCGCGCCCTTGGGGTTATAGCCGGTGATCGAGACGATTTCGGTCTTCGCCAGCGGATTGGACTGCGTCTTGGATCCGTTGATCAGCATGGGGTAATCCCCCATCGAGCCGATGTCGATCTTCTCGGCCAGCATCTGCGCGGTGATCGGGGCACCGGTGTCGTAATCCTGCCACCGGACCGCGTATTTGGTGCCGGTGCGGGTGGTGATGTCGGCGAGCCGGCGTTCCAGGTAGCCCTGGGCGCGCAGCAGCGTCCCCGCGGTCACGGTGTTGATGGTCTTGGACTGGTAGCCGATGACGACGTTGACCACACCGGAGGACGCCGAGAGTGATTCCAGCGAGCAGCCGGACACGACCGCGATGATCACGGCCGCGACCGACAACAGCGCAGTGGCGCGTCGTTTCATGAAAGATCCTGGGCTGTAGGTTATTTCAGCGAAGTAGATACGGCATATTGACCGTGACGGCACCGGTCGGACAGCGGGCGGCGCACGGGCCGCAGTACCAGCATTCGTCGACGTGCATGTACGCCTTGCCGGTGTCGGGGTTGATGGCCAGCGCGTCGAGCGGACAGACGTCGACGCACAGCGTACAGCCGTCGATACACAGCGACTCGTCGATCGTGACCGGCACGTCGACTCGGTTGTTGTTGACCAACGTCATGGCTTACTCCTAATTAGGTGGCCGCGCATCGTGATTCGATCGCCGCGCATCCGGATGTACTCGAGGTCGACGGGCCTGCCGTCGGCCAGGCTGGTGAGACGCTCGAGCATCAACAGCGCCGAGCCGTCGGGCACCTGCAGGGTGGCCGCCGAATGGGCATCGGCCGGGATCGCCTCCAGGGCCAGCGATGCCGAGCCCAGCCGGCCCCCGCTCACCTGCTCGATCAGCGCGAAGACGTCTTGTTTTTCGAGGGGGTATTCCACAGGGTGATCCAGGATCTGCGTTCCGATATCCGGGGTCAGATAGGTCAGGTCGAGGCTCAGCGGCAGGTCGCCGAGGTAGCGCAGCCGCTCGATGAACACCGCCTGCTGGCCGGGCTCGAGTTGTAGCCGGCTGGCCACCGCCGGCGGAGCCACCACCAGCATGGCGGCACGCACTTCGTTGCGGACTTCGCCGATGTGCTTGAAGGTTTCCTTCAGCCCGAGCAGTGCGTCGATCCGGTGGTCGTACTTGCGTTGGGCGACGTAGGTGCCGACCTTGGGTCCGCGGTCGATCAGGCCCTCGTGCTTGAGGATGCCCAGCGCCTCGCGGATAGTGTTGCGGGACACGGTGAATTCGGCTGCCAGTTCGCTTTCGGCGGGCAGACCGTCCGGGTAGGCCGCGGCGTGAATCTGCTGGCGCAGCACGTCTGCGACCCGGCGAGCACGGTCGGCCCGGGGTCCGCGAATGGGTATCGCCTCGGCCACGCCGCCACGCTAATGCGGCTCAAGGGCATTTCCGGGGGTGCCGATCCGGGCCTGACGGGCGGCCGCGAGTATTGCGCCGGTTCGCATTCGGCTACGACCAGCTAAAACCCGTGGCCCGTCGACCATTGCGCCACCCAAGGAAACGCGGTGCCTTTGCGATCCCGATGAGCAGAACTTTTACGCCCCGCGCCCGGTCGCTTCGAGTGTGCGCTCAGGGCGCAATGTGGGCGATTTCGGCGCCCTGGCCGCACACTCAACGCCCTGGACGCACACTCGACGCCGGTCAGACGTCTTCGGTGAGGGCCCGCTGGACGCGGTCGCCGTTGCGCCCCCCGTTCAGGACGGACGCATCCGGGGGCAGTTCGAACGACGGGTACGCGGTGCCGACCGCGGCGGTCGCCGCGCTGCGCTGGGCCTCCAGGCGGTCCAGTGCCTCCGCGGTGAACACCGACAACCCGAGATCCGGGTTGTAGCCGTGGATCTCCTTCACGTCGAGCTGCGCCAGGAAATACAGGATCTCCTTCGAGACGACCTGCCCCGGGACCAGCACGGGAAAACCGGGCGGGTAGGGCACCACGAACGTGGTGGACACCAACTTGCGGCCCTCGGCGATCCGCCGACCGGCGCTGCCGATCTGCACGTACTCGCGGTCGGACTCCTCGTAGCCGGCGTAGAACGCCGCGCGCATGTCACCGAACGCACAGGCGTCCACCGGGCGGAACGCGATATCGAATTCGCTGAAGTCGGGCAGGTGCGGCAGATCCTCGGTGATCTCCTCGACGCGGCGCTTGTGCAGCGTCCAGTCGGCCACACTGGCCAATTCCCGCTCCCGATCGAGGTCGGTGGCGACCCGGCGCAGCACGTCGAGCAGGTGATGCACGCTCGACCAGGTGACACCGATCGTGAAGATCAGCAGCACGCTGTTGATCGACGTCTTGTTGATCTGGATCCCGAACCGGTCCATCAGGATCTTCTCGCGGAAGTCGTACCCGTTCATCCCGGTGTTGCCGAGGAACAGGGTGACGCGCGTCGGGTCCAGCACGAACTGATCCGACCGCCAGGCTTCGTTCCACTCGGCCAGCGCGCCCTGCCGGACTTCGCGATACGAACTGACCGCCGACGCCCGGAACTCCTCGGGCACCAGGTCGGCTTCGTCGAGGATGCGGAACCACTTGCTGATCAACCGGTCCTTACGGACGCGGTGCCGGAACACCAGTGCCATGTCGTAGGTCTGCCGGACCAACTGGAATCCCTCGATGTCGACCTGCCGGCGCGCCAGGTCCAGCGAGGCCAGCAGTTGCTGGTTCGGCGACGTCGAGGTGTGCGTCAAGAACGCCTCACCGAACGAGTCGCGGGCGCGCGAATTGAAGTCGCGGTCGCGCACGTGGATCATCGACGCCTGCCGGAACGCGGACAGCGACTTGTGGGTGGAGTGCGTCGCGTACACCCGCACCCGCGCCTTGCCGGGGTCGGGCAGCAGTCGGTGGTTGACCCACTCCGACCGGGGGATCCCCTCCATCGAAGCGGCCCAATTACGGTATTCCGCCGCGTATTCCGGTGAATCCAGCATCTGCTCCAGCCGCTCCGCCGACACCATCGCGGTGCGTTGCCGGGCCCACGGAACGGCGGTGGCGAAGGCGTACCACGCCTCGTCCCACAGGAAGCAGATGTCCGGCTTGATCGCCAGCACTTCTTCCATCACCCGCAGCGGGTTGTAGACGACGCCGTCGAAGATGCAGTTGGTCACCAACAGCATCCGCACCTTGTCGAGCTGACCCGCCGCCTCCAGGTCCAGCAGTGCCTTCTTGATGGTCTGCAGCGAGACCGCCCCGTAGATTGCGAACTGCGGCAACGGATACGCGTCCAGGTACAGCGGGTAGGCGCCGGCCAGCACCAGACCGTAGTGGTGCGACTTGTGGCAGTTGCGGTCGATCAGCACGATGTCGCCCGGCCGGGTCAGCGATTGCACGACGATCTTGTTCGCCGTCGACGTGCCGTTGGTGACGAAGTACGTCTGATTGGAATGCCACGTCTTGGCGGCCTTGTCCATCGCCTTCTTGATGTTGCCGTGCGGGTCCAGCAGCGAGTCCAGGCCGCCCGACGTGGTCGAGGTCTCGGCCATGAAGATGTTGCGGCCGTAGAACTCCCCCATGTCCTGCAGGGACCGGGAGTTGAAGATGCTGGCGCCCCTCGCGATGGGCAGCGCGTGGAACTGTCCGACCGGCGAATCCGCGTACGCCCGCAGCGCATCGAAAAACGGTGTGGCGAAACGATTTCGGAGACCGGCCAGCACCGTGCTGTACAGATCGGTGACGTCGTTGAGCCGGTAGAACGTGCGGTCGTAGACGTCGTGTTCCTGGTCGTTGCCGGCCGCGATCGACTCGTCGGTGAGCAGATAAAGGTCGATGTGCGGCCGCAATTCACGGATCCAGTCGCCGCATTCGATGCAGTCGCTGCCGCTGTCGCGTCCGACCGCATCGTCGGCGACGCCCAGCAGGGTGTTCATCAACGGCACCCGGTCACGCGAACGCAATGCCACGTCGTGACGGATGATCGCGGCCTGAATCTCGCCGTTCAACGCGACGGCGGTGATGGCGTCCTCGACGCTGGGCACCACCAGCAGTTCGAACTGCACGTCATCGGACGGGCAGCGCAGCGCCCGCAAGGCCTCGGCCAGGCAGTCGGGTCCGGTATTCGGCGAGTCGTCGGCGAGCAATACGGTGTAGAACTGCTGCTGCTTGGCCTGGGCCACCAACTCCTGGTCGGCCAGCGGGGCGGAAGTGTCGAAAAGCGCTGTGCGGTCGCCGTATTCGCTGAGCAGACGTACCGCCAGCGACACCTCCTCGGCCAGCCGCACCGTGGACAGGCCGTCGAGGTGAGCGCGGTAAGTCGCCAGGTTGTCGGCCCCGGGAAACAGCCAGTACCGCTCGTAGGCGCCGAGCCGGTCCATCAGCCGCCTGACCTTCGCCACTTCGTGCGTCTTGTCCAGCCCGGCCAGGTCGACCTCGGCGAGGTGACGGCATGCGTCGTCGAGCAGGTTCCAGGTGTCGATGCGGGTATACGACGGATTGGCCACTGCCGCCAGCGCGGAGACCCGCAGCCGTCGCGTGTAGGCACCGTAGGGATTCATGTCGTCACCTGTTCTGTGATGGTGTCCGATACTCGGCTACCGCAGTGAATATTTCCCGACACCGACCTAAACGACTCGTACGAATCAGCGCTCGTCCTCATTGTTATCCGGTCTCGCCTGCGTGCGCGATCTTTTCGCTCAGGATCGCCTGTGTTCGGTCAGCGGTCGGTTTCTTCGCTGTCGACGACTCGCCGCCGAGGCAACTCCCACCGTCGCGCCGGCAGATCGCCGACGTCGCTGAGCGAGCGCACCACCGCCTGAGTGAGCCCCATGATCGCGGCCATCACCGGCAATAGCGGCTGCAGCGGCTTGGCCGCCGACCGCACCGTGCTGATGCGGCGGGCGACGATCAGACGCTCGATCGAGTGATACAGCCAGGCCCCCACGCCCAGCGCGTAGATCGCGAGCACCGAGGCAACGATGGTCCACCCATACGCCGCACAGATCACCGCACCCAGCACCACGGTCGCAGCCAGAAAGGAGGCGACGAAGACGCGGAGTTCCAGGCGGGTCATGACGGCGGTTCGGGGGTCTCCGGTGTGGTGGCCGCAGCCGCTGCGGCGGCTCCTCGCACAGCCTCGGCGGCGGCCCGGATCTGCGGCGTCACCAGCATGACCTGGCCCAGGACGCCGTTGACGAAGCCCGGTGAGTCGTCGGTGGACAGTTCCTTGGCCAGCTGCACGGCCTCGTCGACCGCGACGGGCTCCGGCACGTCATCGGCATAAAGCAGTTCCCACACCGCAACTCGCAGGATCGCGCGGTCGACCGCGGGCAGCCGGTCCAGCGTCCAGCCCTGCAGGTGGGTGCTGATCAGGTCGTCGATGTGGGCGAACTGGTCGCGGACGCCGTGCGCCACCGCGACGGTATACGGGTGCAGTGCCTTGACGTCGGGGTTGGTTTCCGCCAGCGCGATCCGCACGTCGGCCACCTCGACCGGGCTCAGGCCGCGAGCCTCGGCTTCGAACAGCAGGTCCACCGCGCGCTTACGCGCATGGTGGCGTCCTTTGCTGGGCCTCGCCGATTTCGCGTCCGGCATGGTCAGGCGTTGACCCGACCCAGGTAGCTACCGTCGCGCGAATCCACCTTGAGCTTGTCGCCGGTGTTGATGAACAGCGGCACCTGGAGTTCCGCACCGGTCTCCACGGTCGCGGGCTTGGTACCGGCGCTGGACCGGTCGCCCTGCAGGCCCGGCTCGGTGTGGGTGACCACGAGTTCGACCGACACCGGCAGCTCCAGGTACAGCGGTGCGCCGTTGTGGAAGGCCACCTGCACCGGCAGGCCCTCCAGCAGGAACCGGGCGGCGTCGCCGACCAGCGATTCCGGCAGCGGGTGCTGTTCGTAGTCCTGGCTGTCCATGAACACGAAGTCCGAGCCGTCGCGGTACAGGTAGGTGGCGTCGCGGCGGTCGACGGTGGCGGTGTCCACCTTCACGCCGGCGTTGTAGGTCTTGTCAACGACCTTGCCCGAGAGCACATTCTTCAGCTTGGTGCGTACGAAGGCCGGGCCTTTGCCCGGCTTGACGTGCTGAAACTCGGTGATCTGCCACAGCTGGCCGTCGATCACCAGCACCAGTCCGTTCTTGAAGTCGGCAGTCGATGCCACGGTCGCTCTATCTCCTACAGGATGGCCAACGTTCGGGGGCCGGGCAGGTGCCCGGCAGCGGGGTTCCGCCGCAAACGGTGCGAGCAGAACAGCACCGGATGCAGCTTACCCGCGCTGCGGTGCGTCACTAACCGCGCGGCTAACCCAGCTGCCCGGCACCGCACAGGCCGAAAAGGCCGTCGTTGAGGTCGCACAGGTCCAACGGGTGGGCCGGCGCGACCATGTCGGAGGCCGGCGCGGGAGGCAGATGGTTCGAGGCAAGGTTGCCCAGCAAACCCAGCGCAACACCGCCCGCGATCAGAATCGGGCCTCGCCCCGCCACCTTGCGCACGGCCGTCATGACGACCCCGGTTGCGTCGTAGTCATGGCCGACGAACAACACGGCGGTGAGCCAGAATCCGGCCAGAGCGGTGATTGCGGCGACTACGTAGACGGCGATGAGGGCTAGGTAGGCCATTTCCCGAATCCTACGCAGGCGTCCGAGTTCGGGCGCGCCTGCCGCCTACGTCAGAATGGCCAGCTCTTTGGGGAACCGGGTCAGCAGCTCCGCGGTCTGACGGCTGGTCGGTGAGCCGGCTGCGGCGACGACCAAGGTGTCCTCGATGCGGACGCCGCCGCGGCCCGGCAAGTAGACGCCGGGCTCCACCGTCACCACCGAACCGGCCAGCAAAGTCCCCGACGAGGTCGCGCCGATTCCCGGTGCTTCGTGGATCTCCAGGCCCACCCCATGCCCCAAGCCGTGGCTGAACTGTTCGCCGTATCCGGCGTCGACGATCACCTGACGCGCGGCACCGTCCACCTCACGCAGATCGGCGCCCGGCCGCAGCGCCTCCCGGCCGGCCCGCTGCGACTCGGCGACCAGCTGGTAGAGCTCCAGCTGCCAGTCCGCGGCCGTGCCCAGCACGAAGGTGCGGGTCATGTCGGAGTGATAGCCCGCGACCAGCGCGCCGAAGTCGATCTTGACGAAATCGCCGTCGGCGAGGACCGCGTCGGTCGGCCGGTGGTGCGGGATCGCCGAATTCGGTCCGGCGGCCACGATCGTCTCGAACGAGACCGCGTCGGCGCCATGATCGAGCATCAACGCCTCGAGCTCGCGGCTCACCTCACGCTCGGTGCGGCCGGGGCGCAAGCCGCCCCGCTCCACCAGGTCTTTCAGTGCGGCGTCGGCGGCCTCGCAGGCCAGCCGCAGCAGCGCCACTTCGCCCGCGTCCTTGATCTCGCGCAGCGCCTCGACCACTCCGGCGGCCCGCACCAGCTCGGTCGCGCCGCCGTGCTCGCCGACCTCGTTGGTCAGCGCGTCGAAGCCGTCCACCGTGACCACATTGCTTTCGAAGCCCAGCTTGGACACGCCCGCCTGCGCAGCCCGCCCCGCCAGGTGGCGCCCGACCGCCCGTTCGATGGCGACCTCGAGGTCGGGCGCCTGCGCCGCGGCCTGGGTGCGATAACGGCCATCGGTGGCCAAAACGGCTTCGCGATCGTCGGCGAAGACCAGCAACGCGCCGTTGGATCCGGAGAAACCTGACAGATAACGCACGTTAATCAGGTCCGTGACCAGCATCGCGTCCAGCCCGCTGGCCCCGATCTGGCATTTTAGATTGTCTCGACGCTGGGAATGTGTCACGACTCACGACGGTACTCGCTACGCTGGTTGGCCATGAGGAACTGGATGCTGCGTGGATTGGCGTTCGCTGGGCTGATGGTTGTCGTCCGGTTGTTTCAGGGGGCGATCATCAATGCGTGGCAGACGCAGGCCGCGCTGGTAAGTGTCGTACTACTTCTTCTGTTCATCATCGCCGTGAGCGTGTGGGGGGTGATGGACGGCCGGGCCGACGCGAAAGCCCACGCGGATCCGGATCGCCGCGAGGATCTGGCGATGACCTGGCTACTGGCCGGCCTGTTCGCCGGGATTGTGAGCGGGGCCGTCTCTTGGCTCATCGCGCTGTTCTACAAGGGCCTCTACACCGGGGGGCTGATCAACGAGGTGACGACGTTCGCGGCGTTCACCGCGCTGTGCGTCTTCTTACCCGGCATCATCGGCGTGGCCGTCGGCCGCTGGCGGATCGACCGCAATCCCCCTGCCGACCGCGGCACCGGAGCGGACGAGGAGCGGGCTGACACCGACGTGTTCACCGCCGCCGGCGCCGACGAGGCGCCGACCGGTGAGGTCCCCGTGCAGCACCCGGGAGCCCAGGCCCAGACGTCGGCGGTGGCCACCGCCGAGCGGGAGGCGCCCACCGAGACGATCCCGACCCGCGCGGATGACGCCAAAACCGAGACGATTCCGACCCGCGCGGACGACACCAAAACCGAGACGATCCCGACCCGCGCGGACGACACCAAAACCGAGGTGATCCGCACCGAGTCCGACCCGAAACACGCGAGCCCGGAATCCGAATGGCCGAGTTCGCAGTGGGGGAAGAAGGACTAGCCGCTAGCCCTGCTTCGCCAGGTAGCGCAGCGCCAGCAGGTAGCCTTCCACGCCCAGCCCGACGATCACTCCGGTCGCCACCGGGCTGAGATATGAGTGACGCCGAAACTCTTCGCGCGCATGCACATTGGAGATGTGCACCTCGATCAGTGGCGACCGCAGTTCGGCGCACGCGTCACGCAATGCCACCGAGGTGTGGGTCAGGCCACCGGCATTGAGAATCACCGGCTCCCCCGCATCGGCGGCCGCGTGTATCCAGTCCAGCAATTCGGCTTCGCTATCGCTTTGCCGCACAACGGCTTTGAGCCCAAGTGCGGCGGCCTCACGTTCGATGAGGTTGGCCAGCTGATCGTGCGTGGTGTCGCCGTAGACCTCGGGTTCGCGACGGCCCAGCCGGCCCAGGTTGGGGCCGTTGATGACGTTGACTGTGGCGGTCACGGCGCACACACTCCCGCGTAGGCCGTCACCAGCAGGCCCGGGTCGGGTCCCACCAACCGGCCCGGCTTGGCCAGCCCGTCGAGCACCACGAACCGCAGCACGCCGGCGCGCGATTTCTTGTCTCCGGCCATGTATTCCAGCAGTTGGGGCAGTGCGTCGGGGTCGTAGCTGACCGGCAGGCCCAGCGAGGTCAGGATGGCGCGATGGCGCGCGGCGGTGTCGTCGTCAAGCCGGCCGGTAAGCCGGGCGAGCTCGGCGGCGAATACCAGGCCCACCGATACCGCGGCGCCGTGCCGCCACTGGTAGCGCTCCCGGCGCTCGATGGCGTGTGCCAACGTGTGGCCGTAGTTCAGGATCTCGCGCAGCTCGGATTCTTTTTCGTCGGCCGCGACCACCTCGGCCTTGACGGCGATCGCGCGACGGATCAGCTCCGGCATCACGTCACCCTTGGGATCAAGAGCCGCCTGCGGGTCGGCCTCGATCAGCTCGAGGATCACCGGATCGGCGATGAACCCGGCCTTCACGACTTCGGCCATTCCGGCCACGATTTCGTTGTGCGGCAACGTTTCCAGGGTGGCAAGGTCGACCAGAACGGCGAGCGGCTGATGAAACGCGCCGACCAGGTTCTTGCCCGCCTCGGTGTTGATGCCGGTCTTGCCGCCCACCGCCGCGTCGACCATGCCCAGCAAGGTCGTCGGCACATGCACGATCGAGACGCCACGCAGCCAGGTGGCGGCCGCGAAACCCGCGACATCGGTGGCCGCGCCGCCGCCGAGACTGACCAGTGCGTCCTTGCGGTCAATGCCGATGCGGCCCAACACTTCCCAGATGAATCCGACGACCGGCAGGTCTTTGCCGGCCTCGGCGTCGGGGATCTCGATGCGGTGCGCGTCGACGCCCTGGTCGGCCAGGTAGCTGCGGATCGCCTCGGCGGTCTGCGCCAGGACCGGTTGATACAGGATCGCGACCCGGTGCCGGCCGCCGAGCAGTTCGCCCAACTCGGTGAGCAATCCGTTGCCGATCACCACCGGGTACGGCGGGTCGACGGCCACCTGCACGGTGACCGGTGGGGTGGGTTCTGTCATGGGGTTGCCTTGCTGGAATCCGCAGCGCCGGGCGTGACCGGCTGTTGGGTGGTTTGCAGGGGCAGCCGGGACATGATGTAGCGCACCACCGCCCCGGGGTTGCGGCGGTTGGTGTCGACCCGGATGGTCGCGACGCGCCGGTACAGCGGAATTCGTTGCGCCATCAGGTCGCGGTATTTCTCGGCCCGGTTTCCGCCGGCCAGCAGGGGCCGCACGGAGGTGCCGCCGGTGCGCCGCACGCCTTCGCGGGCGCCGATCTCGAGGTAGATGACGGTGTGGCCGGCCAGTGCGTCGCACACCCCCGCCGTGGTGACCGCGCCGCCGCCGAGTGACACCACGCCGTCCTGGGTGGCCAGCGCCGCGCGCACCACGTCTTCCTCGATGCGGCGGAATTCCTGTTCCCCGTCGGTGGCGAAGATGTCGGCGATGGTGCGGCCGGTCTGCTGCTCGATCAGCGCGTCGGTGTCGACGTAGCCGACGCCCATCGCCTTGGACAGCCGCCGCCCGATGGTCGACTTGCCCGAGCCCGGCAATCCGACGAGTACCGCCCTGGGGGTCACGGCGCGCCTACCCGGACGCCTTGGCGCGCGCGGCCGGTGTTTCGTGCTCGGCGACCGCGCGCCGGTAGGCCTCGATGTTGCGCCGGGTTTCGGCCAGCGAATCGCCGCCGAACTTGTCCAGCGCGGCCCGGGCCAGCACCAGCGCCACCATGGTCTCGACGACGACGCCGGCGGCCGGCACCGCGCACACGTCGGAGCGCTGGTGGATGGCGACGGCCTCGTCGCCGGTGGCCATGTCGACGGTGGCCAGCGCCCGCGGCACGGTCGAGATCGGCTTCATCGCCGCGCGCACCCGCAGCACCTGGCCGTTGGTCATGCCGCCTTCCAGGCCGCCGGCCCGGTTGGTCGAGCGGATCACGCCGTCGGGGCCCGGGTACATCTCGTCGTGCGCCTGACTGCCGCGGCGCCGCGCGGTTTGGAAGCCGTCGCCGATCTCGACGCCCTTGATCGCCTGAATGCCCATCACGGCGGCGGCCAGCTGGCTGTCCAGCCGGTTGTCGCCGCTGGTGAACGAGCCCAGCCCGACGGGCAGGCCCAGCGCCACGACTTCCACCACGCCGCCGAGGGTGTCGCCGTCCTTCTTGGCGGCCTCGATCTCGGCGATCATCGCCTGCTCGGCGGCCTTGTCGAAGGCGCGCACCGGGCTCGCGTCGATCGCCGCCAGGTCGCCGGCTCCGGGCGGCGGCCCGTCGTAGGGCTGCGACGGACCGATCGCGATGACGTGCGAGAGCACCTCGACGCCGAGCGCCTGGCGCAGGAACGACCGGGCGACGGTTCCCGCCGCGACGCGGGCGGCGGTCTCGCGCGCGCTAGCGCGCTCCAGCACCGGGCGGGCGTCGTCGAAGCCGTACTTGAGCATGCCGGCGTAGTCCGCGTGACCGGGCCGCGGCCGGGTGAGCGGCGCGTTGCGCGCTGAGTTTTCCAGGTCACCCGCTCGCTCGGGGTCGACCGGGTCGGTGGCCATCACGGTTTCCCACTTCGGCCACTCGGTGTTGCCGATCTCGATGGCGATCGGCCCGCCCAGGGTCAGGCCGTGGCGCACCCCGGCCAGCACGGTCACCGCGTCACGCTCGAACTGCATCCGCGCGCCGCGGCCGTAGCCGAGCCGGCGGCGGGCCAACTGGTCGCCGATTTCGGTGGAGGTGACCTCCACGCCCGCGACCATGCCTTCGACCACGGCTACCAGCGCGCGGCCATGGGACTCCCCGGCGGTGATCCAACGCAACACGGGTCCCATTCTCCCATGGGGGCGGGCGCGGACTTGCCACGGTGCGAGTGCATCCTGGGCTTTGCGTGTGCGCTGTCGGCCGGATTTGCGCGCTTTTGCCGCCCTGGACGCACACTCTCGACGTCCGGCACGCGCCGTCGGCCACGCCGCGGGCTCAGCCGAGCAGCGCCAACCCCGCCGCGCCCGCGGTCGCCAGGCACATCGACGGACCGTGCGGCACCGAGGCGCGGCCGCGCCACGCCACCCCGAGCAGCGCGGTCAGCAGCGGTGCCGCCAGCGCCGCCAGAAACCACACCGCGACGCCGAAACAGCCGGCCAGCCCGCCCACGCCGATCGCCAGCTTCACGTCGCCGGCCCCCATCCCGGTCGGCGAGATCAGGTGCATCAGCAGATACAGCCCCGCCAGTGCCGCGGCTCCGGCCAGCGCGAACACACCGCGTCCACCCCAGCATGCGGCCACCAGGATCACGCCGGCGCCGGGCAGCGTCAGCAGGTTGGGCAGTCGGCGTTGCCGAACGTCGTAGTAGCTCAGCACGAGCAGCCAAACCACCACCACCGCCCCCGCTGTTGCCCGCACGCGCGGGACGCTAGTCCAGGGCGGCCAACGCGCAAGTCATCGCTTCGCGGGGGGCCGGCAGCCCGGTGAACTGCTCGACCTGCGCGAAGGCCTGGTGCAGCAGCATCTGCAGGCCGTTGATCACCCGCCCGCCCGCGTCGGCCACCGCGGCGGCCAGCGGGGTGGGCCACGGGTCGTAGACGGCGTCCAGCAGCACCGGAATCGGCGCGAAAGCGCCGGCATACCGCGACGCCACGTCGGCCGGGATCGTGCTGACCAGCACCTCCGCGGTCGCCACCTCGTCGGTCAGCGCCCGGTCGTCGGAGGCACCCAACCCGCAGAACCGGGTCGGCACGCCGATCCGCGTTCCCAGGTCCACCAACCGGGCCGCCTTCTGCGGGTTGCGCGCGACGACCGTGATGCCGCTGACGCCGAGGCGCGCCAGGCCCACGACGGCCGCCGGCGCGGTGCCGCCCGATCCACAGACCAGCGCCCATCCCGAGGCCGAGCCGATCGCCCCGGCGACGCCGTCGATGTCGGTGTTGTCGGCCCGCCAGCCGTGCGGCGTGCGCACCAGGGTGTTGGCCGACCCCACCTGCTCGGCGCGTTCGGTGCGCTCATCGGCGAACCCCAGCGCGGCGAACTTGCCCGGCGCGGTCACCGACACGCCGACCCACTCCGGCCCGAACCCGCCGACGAGGCCCGGCAACTCCTCGGCGCCGCACTCGATGCGCTCGTAGGTCCAGCCGTGCAGGCCCAGCGCGTGATAGGCGGCCAGGTGCAGTTGCGGGGACTTGGAATGGGCGATCGGCGAGCCGAGGACGGCCGCCTTTCTCGGGTCCCCGCTAGCGGGGCGTGCTGTCGAGGACACCGTTGTGCTTAGCCAGCTCGATGTTGGCCAAATGCTGCTTGTAGTCCTTGGTGAACAGCGTGGTCCCCTGGGCGTCGATCGTGACGAAGTACAACCAGTCACCCGGCTCGGGATGCTCGGCCGCATGCAGCGCGTCGATGCCGGGCGAGCAGATCGCCGTGGCGGGCAGACCGGGTGAGACGTAGGTGTTCCAGGGCGTCTTCTGCGCCCGGTCGGCATCGCTGGTGGCCACCTCGCGGCGGTCCAGCGGATAGTTCACCGTCGAGTCGAACTCCAGCGTGTGGTGGGCGTTCAGGCGGTTGTAGATGACCTGCGCCACCTTCGCGAAGTCCTGCGAGTTGGATTCCTGCTGCACCAGCGAGGCCACCACGAGGATGTCGTAGGGCGACAGCTTCATGGCCTGCGCGCTGTCCATCAGCCCGGACTGCATGTAGGTCGCGGCCCCCGCGCTGATCAGGTTGGCCAGGATGTTCTGCGGCGACGCCGACGGATCGACGTTGAAGGTTCCCGGCGCGATCAGCCCCTCGAGGCGGCGGTGGTCGGTGCCCAGCTCGGTGACCGGCTGAATCGCCCAGGCCGGCACGGACAACACGTTGGGCGGGGTGTTGCCCGCCGCCGCGCGCAGGTCCTCCACCGAGACGCAGTGCTTGTTGTCGTCGAGGTCCACGCAGGTGGCGCGGGAGATCAGCGTCAGGATTCCCGGGTTGCCCTTGTTGGTCTTCATGTCGGTGGTGTCGTCGAGCTGACGCCCCTCCGGGATGACGAGCTTGCCCACCCGGTTGCCGGGGTCGGTCAGCCGCGCGACGGCCGAATCGGCCGGGATTTCGGTGCGCATCCGGTAGAAGCCCGGCTGGATCGAGGTGATCGCGGCGTTGCCGTGCGCGGCGTTGATGAATGCCCGGACGGTCTTGATCACACCCTGGTTGTGCAGCGTCTCGCCGACCATCGTCGTCGAGTCGCCGGCCTGTATCTGAATCACGATGTCGCGCTTGCCGTCTCCGCTGTAATCGTCACCGGCGCCGAACATCGTGTGCCACATTTTGGAGCCGACGAAGACCGCGGCCACCACGATCACGACCAGCACGGCCAGCACGATCCGGCCGGTGAAGCGGCGCCGCCGACGACCACGCTCGGCCTGGATGCGGGCCATCCGGCTCATCCGGTGCCGGGGTGGACCGACCGCGGCCGGCTCGGCCCGTTCGTCTCGAGCGCTATCAACCATCGACGACATCTCCCGCCGGGGACTGGGCCCGCGTTGCCCGGCGCTGATCGAGCCAGCTCTGCAGGATCGCCACGGCCGCCGCCTGGTCGATCACCGCCCGCTGCTCCTTGGCCCGCACACCCGCCTGGCGCAGGGAACGCTGCGCGCTGACGGTGGTCAGTCGCTCGTCGGCCAGCCGCACCGGCACCGGCGCGGCTCCCCGCGCCAGAACTTCCGTCAGCGCCTCGGCCACCTCGATCGCATCGAGCGCCGACGGGCCGATGCGGTCGGCCAGCGTCCGGGGCAGCCCGACGACCACCTCGACGGCTTCCAGCTCGCCGACGAGCTCGGCCAGCCGTCGGAGGTGCTTGCCGGACCGGTCGCGGCGCACCGTTTCCACCGGGGTGGCGAGGATGCCGTCGGGATCGCTGGCGGCCACGCCGATGCGCACACTGCCCACGTCGATGCCGAGGCTTCGCCCGGGTCGGCGGCCCCGACCCGGATTGTCCTGGTTAGGGTCGCCGGGCCGGTCGGGCAAGCGATGCTCTGCCAATTCCACTCAACCGACCTGCGCTATCACGGCGATCTCGGAGCGGACGGCCTCCAGCGCCGCGTCAATGCCGGTCGGATTCTTGCCGGAGCCCTGCGCCAGGTCGGGCTTGCCGCCGCCGCGGCCGTCGACGGCCATGGCCAGCTGTTTGACCAGGTCGTTGGCGCGGAGCCCGAGATCTTGGGCGGCCGGATTGGCGGCGACGGCGTAGGGCACGGTTTCGCTCTCACCCTCGGCGATCAGCGCGACCACCGCCGGATCGCTGCCCAGCTTGCCCTTGATGTCGCCGACGAGGGAACGCAGATCGGCCGCCGTCATCCCACCCGCCATCCGCTGCGCCACCACACGGACGTTACCGATCCGCTCCGCGCCGGCCGCGGCATTGACCGCCGCGGCCTTCGCACCGGCCAGCCGGGCACGTTCGAGTTCCTTCTCGGCGGCCTTGAGCCGCTCGACCAGGTTGGCCACCCGGGCGGGCACTTCGTCGGACGGCACCTTCAGCGACGACGCCAGCCCCGCCATCAACGCCCGCTCCTTGGCCAGGTGCCGGAACGACTCCAGCCCGACGTAGGCCTCCACCCGGCGCACCCCCGAGCCGATCGACGATTCGCCGAGGATCGTCACCGGGCCGATCTGCGCCGAGTTGTGCACGTGGGTTCCCCCGCACAGCTCCAGCGAGAATGGGCCGCCGATCTCCACCACCCGCACTTCGTCGGGGTAGGCCTCACCGAACAGCGCCATCGCGCCCATCGCCTTGGCCTTCTCCAGAGATTCGTTGAAGGTGTGCACCTCGAAGTCGGCCTGTACGGCCTCGTTGGTCACTTCTTCGATCTGGCTGCGCTGCTCGTCGGATAGCGCGCCCTGCCAGTTGAAGTCGAAGCGCAGGTAGCCCGGACGGTTCAGCGATCCGGCCTGAACGGCGTTGGGGCCCAATACTTGTCGCAGTGCGGCGTGCACCATGTGGGTGCCCGAGTGGCCCTGGGTAGCACCCTTGCGCCAGCCGGGATCCACCGCCGCGATCACGGTGTCGCCCTCGACGAACTCACCGGACTCGACGTTAACCCGATGCACCCAAAGGGTTTTGCCGATCTTTTGTACATCGGTGACCGCCGCCCGGGCGCTCTCGCCTGCTCCCGTTCCGCTGATGGTCCCCTCGTCGGCGATTTGGCCACCGGATTCCGCGTACAGCGGCGTGCGGTCCAGGATCAGTTCGACCCGATCGGCCGCCTCGGCGCCCCGCAAGCCGTGTGCGACCACCGGGACCCGCTTGCCGTCGACGAAGATGCCCAAAATCCTTGCTTGCGAGCTTAACTCGTCGAAGCCGGTGAACTCGGTCGGGCCGGCGTCGACCAGCTCGCGGTACGCGGTCAGGTCGGCGTGCGCGTGCTTGCGTGCGGCGGCATCGGCCTTGGCGCGCCGGCGCTGCTCGGCCATCAGCTCCCGGAAGCCGATTTCGTCGACCTGCAGGCCGGCCTCCGACGCCATCTCCAGGGTGAGCTCGATCGGGAAGCCGTAGGTGTCGTGCAGGGTGAAGGCGTCCGAGCCGGAAACCACGTTGGCCCCGGCGGCTTTGGTGGCGCCGGCCACGTCGTCGAACAGCTTCGAGCCCGACGCCAGCGTGCGGTTGAACGCGGTTTCCTCGGCGACGGCGATGCGCTTGATCCGGTCGAAATCCGCGACGAGCTCGGGATAGGACGGGCCCATCGCGTCGCGCACCGTGGTCATCAGGTCGCCGACGATCGGGCCGTCGATGCCCAGCAGCTTGGCCGAGCGGATCACCCGGCGCAGCAGCCGGCGCAGCACGTAACCTCGGCCGTCGTTGCCCGGGCTCACGCCGTCACCGATCAGGATCGCCGCGGTGCGGCTGTGGTCGGCGATCACCCGGTAGCGCACGTCGTCGTCATGGTTGCCGACGTCATACGGGCGCGCGGCGACCAGGGCCACTTTGTCTATGACCGGTCGCAGCAGGTCGGTTTCGTACACGTTGTGCACGCCCTGCAGGATGAACGCGACCCGTTCCACACCCATGCCGGTGTCAATGTTCTTGCGCGGCAACGGCCCAAGGATCTCGAAGTCTTCTTTGCTGGTTCCCTCGCCGCGCTCGTTCTGCATGAACACGAGGTTCCAGATCTCGATGTAACGGTCCTCGTTGGCGATCGGGCCGCCCTCGACGCCGAATTCCGGGCCACGGTCGTAGTAGATCTCCGACGACGGGCCGCAAGGTCCGGGGATGCCCATCGACCAATAGTTGTCCGCCATGCCCCGGCGTTGGATCCGCTCGGCGGGCAGCCCGGCAATCTCCTGCCACAGCCGCACGGCCTCGTCGTCGTCGAAAAAGACCGTCGTCCATATTTTTTCGGGGTCCAGACCGTAACCACCGTCGGCGACGGAATCGGTCAGCAAGGACCAGGCCAGCTCGATGGCCTCGCGCTTGAAGTAGTCGCCGAACGAGAAGTTGCCGGCCATCTGGAAGAAGGTGTTGTGCCGCGTGGTGATGCCCACCTCGTCGATATCCGGCGTGCGGATGCACTTCTGGATGCTGGTGGCCGTCGCGTACGGCGGCGTGCGGGCGCCCAGGAAGAACGGCACGAACTGGACCATGCCGGCGTTGACGAACAACAGGTTCGGGTCGTCGAGGATCACCGATGCACTCGGCACTTCGGTGTGACCCGCCTTCACGAAGTGATCAAGAAACCTTTTCCTGATCTCGTGTGTCTGCACTGTTTTCCGCTTCTTCCTATAAGGCTGTCCGACGACGTGTTTCGACCGCTCACAGTACCGGTCCCGGCGCGGCCCCTAACCCGACAGCTAACCCTCCAAAAAGCTCAACCGCACCGAACGCCGCGGGTTGTCCCGGTTGAGGTCGACCAAAACGACGCTTTGCCAGGTGCCCAGCTGCGGCTCGCCGGCCGCGACCGGCAGCGTCACCGACGGCGCGACGATCGCCGGCAACACGTGGTCGGCACCGTGCCCGGCCGAGCCGTGCGCGTGCCGGTAGCGGTCATCGCGCGGCAACAGCCGCTCCAGCGTGTCGACCAGGTCGTCGTCGGAACCGGCGCCGGTCTCGATGATCGCGACCCCGGCGGTTGCGTGCGGGACGAACACGTTGCACAGGCCGTCCCCGTAGGAGAAGCAAAACCTGCGCACCGCGTCGGTCAGATCCACGATGCGACGACTCGTGGTGTCCACCTCGAGCACATCCGTATGCATCTGACCAAGAGTACGGCGCGCCCGCGCTGACCAGCCAATCGTCTGTGAGCGCGGCCACACGAAGCGGACACGCCGATAACACTGCGGGAAGCCATTGCCAGCGCTAGCCGGGAGGAGGAAGGTTACTTGTCAGGGGGGCCGAACGCGACGCCGGGGGCGTTGCTCAGACGAGTTAGGGGTCCATCCGTGTTCGCACGTTCTTTCACCATCGAGGGACAACCCGAGTCGGTCGACACCGGAATCGCGCATTGTCGCGACGTCGTCGTGCCGGCTATGGAGGAGCTTGACGGGTGTGTCGGCCTTTCGCTGTTGGTAGACCGACAATCCGGCCGCTGCGTCGCCACCAGCTCATGGGAGAGCATCAAGGAGATGCGCGCCAGCGCTGAGCGGGTAGCCATCATTCGCGACCACATCGCGCTGATGTTCGACGGCAGCGCGAGCGTGCAGGAATGGAGCGTGGCCTTCCTGAACCGGCGCCAGCCGTCGCTCGAGGGCGCCGCGGTGCGGGCCACCTGGGTCAAGATCGTGCCGGACCAGCTCGAGCGCTCTCTCGACTTCTACCAATTGATCGTGGTTCCGGAGATGGAGGACCTCGAGGGTTTCTGCAACGCCAGCCTGCTGGTCGACCACCCCACCTCGCGGCGGGCGGTGTTGTGCACGACGTTCGAGAGCCAGGAGGCGATGGCCCGCAACAGCGACACGGCCAGCGAGCTGCGCAGCCGGCGGGCCCGCGACCTGGGGGTCGAGATCGTCGACGTCGCCGAGTTCGAGCTGGCGATCGCCAACGTGAAAGTGGCCGACCTGGTCTGAGCGGCTAGCCGCGCTTGCGGCGGATGATCGCGCGCAACCGCTCCAGGCGCCCGGTGATCTCGCGTTCGACGCCGCGACCGGTGGGCCGGTAGTAGTCGACGTCCGCCAGCTCGTCCGGCGGATATTGTTGCGCGACAACGCCATCCGGGTGGTCGTGCGCGTATTTGTAGCCCTGCGCGTTGCCCAGTGCGGCCGCTCCCGAGTAGTGGCCGTCGCGCAGATGCGCGGGCACCAGACCCGCCATGCCGGCCTTGATGTCGTTCATCGCCGCGCCCAGCGCGGTGGTCACCGCGTTCGACTTCGGCGCGGTGGCCAGGTGAATCGTGGCCTGCGCCAACGTCAGTTGCGCCTCGGGCATGCCGATCAGCGCCACGGTCTGCGCGGCGGCCACCGCGATCTGCAGCGCCGTGGGGTCGGCCATACCGATGTCCTCGCTGGCCAGGATCATCAGCCGGCGCGCGATGAACCGCGGGTCCTCTCCCGCGACGAGCATGCGGGCCAGGTAATGCAGCGCCGCGTCGACGTCGGAGCCACGCACCGATTTGATGAACGCGCTGATGACGTCGTAGTGCTGATCGCCGTCGCGGTCGTAGCGCACGGCGGCTTTGTCCAGTGACTGTTCGACGGCCGCGACGGTCAGCTCGCCGCCCGCCTCGACCGTCTCCGCGGCGACCTCCAACGCGGTCAGCGCACGGCGGGCGTCGCCGGCCGCCAATTGCACCAGCAGGTCGACGGCCTCGGGCTGCACGCCGATCTGGCCGCCCAGGCCCCGCGGATCGTCGATGGCGCGCTGCACCACGGTCCGGATGTCGTCGGCCGTCAGCGGGCGCAGCTGCAGGATCAGCGATCGCGACAGCAGCGGCGCCACGACCGAGAACGACGGGTTCTCGGTCGTCGCCGCCACCAGCAACACCACCCGGTTCTCCACCGCGGACAGCAACGCGTCCTGCTGGGTTTTCGAAAACCGGTGCACCTCGTCGATGAACAGCACCGTCTGCTCGCCGGAAAGGAGGCCCTTGCGTGCGCTGTCTATGACCGCCCGGACGTCCTTGACCCCCGCCGACAAGGCCGACAGCGCTTCGAATCGGCGGCCGGTCGCGTGCGAGACCAGCGCCGCCAACGTCGTCTTGCCGCTTCCCGGCGGGCCGTACAAGATGGCCGACGCCACCCCCGAGCCCTCGACCAGCCGGCGCAGCGGCGAGCCGGGCGCCAGCAAGTGGTCCTGTCCCACGACCTCGTCCAGCGACGCCGGGCGCATCCGCACCGCCAGGGGCGCGCCGGCCGGCACGCTCAGGGCGTCGTTGGCCGTCTGCGATTCGCCGGGCAGGTCAAACAGACCGTCGGACACGGCTTCAGGCATACCACGCAGCTGGGACAGGTGCGCGTATTGGCGGCTGGGATACGAAACCGACCCCGCAACAGGCTGTAAAGAAGCGAAGCCCAATTCTCGCTCCCCCGCCGCATATTTGCTAAGTTCCGGGTTGCCTAGTTCCGCGCGTGCGCCCAGCAAGCTCTTCCGACAGCAAATTAGGACGGCAAATGAGCCAGCCCCCCGAACAGCCAGGCGACCCGGCCGAACCCTTCGCCGGCGACCAGAACCCTGCGGGCTACGCGCCGCCGCCCCGTCACGCCGCGCCGGGCTATGGCGCCCCGCCTCCGCCGCCCCCGGGCTACGGCCAGCCGCCCGGCGGCTACAACCCGCCGCCCGGCAGCGCGCCGCCCCC
>CM055351.1:992411-1012604 GCA_029228515.1 Populus alba x Populus x berolinensis | reverse complement strand
AACATACATGCTCGAAAGTGATTCACCAGATATTTCAAAGGCAACTGAATTTCGGCAAAAGGGGAATCGAAGTCGGAATGCCGCGAAATTCACCGAGTCAAAGCGTTTCGTCTTTTGCGGAAGAAGTCTGATGTAGAACAAGTAGCAGAAGCATACTGCTCAAGAGGGATCACCCGAAATTCAAAGGCAACTGAATTTCGGCAACCGGGAATCGAAGTCGGAATGCCGCGAAACTCACCGAGTCAAAGCGTTTCCCCGTTTGCGGAAGAAGTCTGATTTAGAACAAGTAGCAGAAGCATACATGCTCAAGAGGGATCACCCGAAATCCAAAGGCAACTGAATCTCGGCAAACGGGGAATCGAAGTCGGAATGCCGCGAAATTCACCGAGTCAAAGCGTTTCCCCGTTTGCGGAAGAAGTCTGATGTAGAACAAGTAGCAGAAGCATACATGCTCAAGAGGGGTCACCCGAAATTCAAAGGCAACTGAATTTCGGCAACCGGGGAATCGAAGTCGGAATGCCGCGAAATTCACCGAGTCAAAGCGTTTCCCCCTTTGCGGAAGAAGTCTGATGTAGAACAAGTAGCAGAAGCATACATGCTCAAGAGGGATCACCCGAAATTCAAAGGCAACTGAATTTCGGCAAACGGGGAAACGAAGTCGGAATGCCGCGAAATTCACCGAGTCAAAGCGTTTCCCCGTTTGCGGAAGAAGTCTGATGTAGAACAAGTAGCAGAAGCATACATGCTCAAGAGGGATCACCAGAAATTCAAAGGCAACTGAATTTCGGCGACCGGGGCATCGAAGTCGGAATGCCGCGAAAGTCACCAAGGCAAAGTGTTGCCCTGTTTGCGGAAGAAGTCTGATGTAGAACAAGTAGCAGAAGCATACATGCTCAAGAGGGATCACCCAAAATCCAAAGGCAACTGAATTTCGGCAAAACGGGAAACGAAATCGGAATGCCATGAAATTCACCGAGTCAAAGCGTTTCCCCGTTTGCGGAAGAAGTCTGATGTAGAACAAGTAGCAGAAGCATCCATGCTCAAGAGGGATCCCCCGAAATCCAAAGGCAACTGAATTTCGGCGACCGGGGCATCGAAGTCGGAATGCCGCGAAACTCACCGATTCAAAGCGTTTCCCCCCGTTTGCGAAGAAGTCTGATGCAGAACAAGTAGCAGAAGCATACATGCTCAAGAGGGATCACCCGAAATTCAAAGGCAACTGAATTTCGGCAACCGGGGCTTCGAAGTCGGAATGCCGCGAAATTCACCGAGTCAAAGCGTTTCCCCGTTTGCGGAAGAAGTCTGATGTAGAACAAGTAGCAGAAGCATACATGCTCAAGAGGGATCACCAGAAATTCAAAGGCAACTGAATTTCGGCAAACAGGGAATCCAAGTCGGAATGCCGCGAAATTCACCGTGTCAAAGCGTTTCCCCGTTTGCGGAAGAAGTCTGATGTAGAACAAGTAGCAGAAGCATACATGCTCAAGAGGGGTCACCCGAAATTCAAAGGCAACTGAATTTCGGCAACCGGGGAATCGAAGTCGGAATGCCGCGAAATTCACCGAGTCAAAGCGTTTCCCCGTTTGCGGAAGAAGTCTGATGTAGAACAAGTAGCAGAAGCATACATGCTCAAGAGGGATCACCAGAAATTCAAAGGCAACTGAATTTCGGCAACGGGGAATCGAAGTCGGAATGCCGCGAAATTCACCGAGTCAAAGCGTTTCCCCGTTTGCGGAAGAAGTCTGATGTAGAACAAGTAGCCGAAGCATACATGCTCAAGAGGGATCACCCGAAATTCAAAGGCAACTGAATTTCGGCAAACGGGGAATCGAAGTCGGAATGCCGCGAAATTCACCGAGTCAAAGCGTTTCGCCGTTTGCGGAAGAAGTCTGATGTAGAACAAGTAGCAGAAGCAACATGCTCAAGAGGGATCACCCGAAATTCAAAGGCAACTGAATTTCGGCAACCGGGGAATCGAAGGGATGCCGCGAAATTCACCGAGTCAAAGCGTTTCGCCGTTTGCGGAAGAAGTCTGATGTAGAACAAGTAGCAGAAGCATACATGCTCAAGAGGGGTCACCCGAAATTCAAAGGCAACTGAATTTCGGCAAACGAGGAATCGAAGTCGGAATGCCGCGAAATTCACCGAGTCAAAGCGTTTCCCCGTTTGCGGAAGAAGTCTGATGTAGAACAAGTAGCCGAAGCATACATGCTCAAGAGGGATCACCAGAAATTCAAAGGCAACTAAAATTCGGCAAACGGGGAATCGAAGTCGGAATGCCGCGAAACTCACCGAGTCAAAGCGTTTCCCCGTTTGCGGAAGAAGTCTGATGTAGAACAAGTAGCAGAAGCATACATGCTCAAGAGGGGTCACCCGAAATTCAAAGGCAACTGAATTTCGGCAACCGGGGCATCGAAGTCGGAATGCCGCGAAATTCACCGAGTCAAAGCGTTTCGCCGTTTGCGGAAGAAGTCTGATGTAGAACAAGTAGCAGAAGCATACATGCTCAAGAGGGATCACCCGAAATCCAAAGGCAACTGAGTTTCGGCAAACGGGGAATCGAAGTCGGAATGCCGCGAAATTCACCGAGTCAAAGCGTTTCCCCGTTTGCGGTAAGAAGTCTGATGTAGAACAAGTAGCAGAAGCATACATGCTACAAGAGGGATCACCCGAAATTCAAAGGCAACTGAATTTCGGCAAACGGGGAATCGAAGTCGGAATGCCGCGAAATTCACCGAGTCAAAGCGTTTCCCCCCGTTTGCGGAAGAAGTCTGATGTAGAACAAGTAGCAGAAGCCATACATGCTCAAGAGGGGTCACCCGAAATTCAAAGGCAACTGAATTTCGGCAAACGGGGAATCGAAGTCGGAATGCCGCGAAATTCACCGAGTCAAAGCGTTTCCCCGTTTGCGGAAGAAGTCTGATGTAGAACAAGTAGCAGAAGCATACATGCTCAAGAGGGATCACCCGAAATTCAAAGGCAACTGAATTTCGGCAACCGGGGAATCGAAGTCGGAATGCCGCGAAACTCACCGAGTCAAAGCGTTTCGCCGTTTGCGGAAGAAGTCTGGATGTAGAACAAGTAGCAGAAGCATACATGCTCAAGAGGGATCACCCGAAATTCAAAGGCAACTGAATTTCGTCAACCGGGGATCGAAGTCGGAATGCCGCGAAACTCACCGAGTCAAAGCGTTTCCCCGTTTGCGGAAGAAGTCTGATGTAGAACAAGTAGCAGAAGCATACATGCTCAAGAGGGATCACCCGAAATTCAAAGGCAACTGAATTTCGGCAACCGGGGAATCGAAGTCGGAATGCCGCGAAACTCACCGAGTCAAAGCGTTTCCCGTTTGCGGAAGAAGTCTGATGTAGAACAAGTAGCAGAAGCATACATGCTCAAGAGGGATCACCCGAAATTCAAAGGCAACTGAATTTCGGCAACCGGGGAATCGAAGTCGGAATGCCGCGAAATTCACCGAGTCAAAGCGTTTCCCACCCCGTTTGCGGAAGAAGTCTGATGTAGAACAAGTAGCCGAAGCATACATGCTCAAGAGGGATCACCCGAAATTCAAAGGCAACTGAATTTCGTCAAACGGGGAATCGAAGTCGGAATGCCGCGAAACCAACTGTGTCAAAGCGTTTCGCCGTTTGCGGAAGAAGTCTGATGTAGAACAAGTAGCAGAAGCATACATGCTCAAGAGGGATTACCAGAAATTCATAGGCAACTGAATTTCGGCAAACGGGGCATCGAAGTCGGAATGCCGCAAAACTCTCCGAGTCAAAGCGTTTCGCCGTTTGCGGAACAAGTCTGATGTAGAACAAGTAGCAGAAGCATACATGCTCAAGAGGGATCACCCGAAATTCAAAGGCAACTGAATTTCGGCAACCGGGGCATCGAAGTCGGAATGCCGCGAAACTCACCGACTCAAAGCGTTTCGCCGTTTGTGGAAGAAGTCTGATGTAGAACAAGTAGCAGAAGCATACATGCTCAAGAGGGATCACACTGAAATTCAAAGGCAACTGAATTTCGAAAACGGGGCATCGAAGTCGGAATGCCGCGAAATTCACCGAGTCAAAGCGTTTCCCCGTTTGCGGAAGAAGTCTGATGTAGAACAAGTAGCAGAAGCATACATGCTCAAGAGGGATCACCCGAAATTCAAAGGCAACTGAATTTCGGCAAACGGGGAATCGAAGTCGGAATGCCGCGAAATTCACCGAGTCAAAGCGTTTCCCCGTTTGCGGAAGAAGTCCTGATGTAGAACAAGTAGCAGAAGCATACATGCTCAAGAGGGGTCACCCGAAATTCAAAGGCAACTGAATTTCGGCAACGGGGGATCGAAGTCGGAATGCCGCGAAATTCACCGAGTCAAAGCGTTTCCGCCGTTTGCGGAAGAAGTCTGATGTAGAACAAGTAGCAGAAGCATACATGCTCAAGAGGGATCACCAGAAATTCAAAGGCAACTAATTTCGGCAAACGGGAATCGAAGTCGGAATGCCGCGAAATTCACCGAGTCAAAGCGTTTCCCCCGTTTGCGGAAGAAGTCTGATGTAGAACAAGTAGCAGAAGCATACATGCTCAAGAGGGATCACCCGAAATTCAAAGGCAACTGAATTTCGGCAACCGGGGAATCGAAGTCGGAATGCCGCGAAACTCACCGAGTCAAAGCGTTTTCCGCCGTTTGCGGAAGAAGTCTGATGTAGAACAAGTAGCAGAAGCATACATGCTCAAGAGGGATCACCAGAAATTCAAAAGGCAACTGAATTTCGGCAAACGGGAATCGAAGTCGGAATGCCGCGAAATTCACCGAGTCAAAGCGTTTCCCCGTTTGCGGAAGAAGTCTGATGTAGAACAAGTAGCAGAAGCATACATGCTCAAGAGGGATCACCCGAAATTCAAAGGCAACTGAATTTCGCAACCGGGAGTCGAAGTCGGAATGGCCGCGAAACTCACCGAGTCAAAGCGTTTCGCCGTTTGCGGAAGAAGTCTGATGTAGAACAAGTAGCAGAAGCATACATGCTCAAGAGGGATCCCAAGAAATTCAAAGGCAACTGAATTTCGGCAACGGGGAATCGAAATCGGAATGGCCGCGAAACTCACCGAGTCAAAGCGTTTCCCCGTTTGCGGATGAAGTCTGATGTAGAACAAGTAGCAGAAGCATACATGCTCAAGAGGGATCACCAGAAATTCAAAGGCAACTGAATTTCGGCAACCTGGGAATCGAGGTCGGAATGCCGCGAAATTCACCGAGTCAAAGCGTTTCCCCGTTTGCGGAAGAAGTCTGATGTAGAACAAGTAGCAGAAAGCATACATGCTCAAGAGGGCTCACCCAGAATTCAAAGGCAACTGAATTTCGTCAAACGGGGAATCTACGTCGGAATGCCGCGAAATTCACCGAGTCAAAGCGTTTCCCCGTTTGCGGCAGAAGTCTGATGTAGAACAAGTAGCAGAAGCACACATGCTCCACTAGGGATCACCTGAAATTCAAAGGCAACTGAGTTTCGGCAAACGGGAATCGAAGACCAGAATGCCGCGAAATTCACCGAGTCAAAGCGTTTCCCCCGTTTGCGGAAGAAGTCAGATGGTAGAACAAGTACGCAGAAGCGTACATGCTCAAGAGGGATCCCCAGAAATTCAAAGGCAACTGAATTTCGGCAACGGGGAATCGAAGTCGGAATGCCGCGAAACTCACCGAGTCAAAGCGTTTCCCGTTTGCGGAAGAAGTCTGATGTAGAACAAGTAGCAGAAGCATACATGCTCAAGAGGGATCACCCGAAATTCAAAGGCAACTGAATTTCGGCAACCGGGGCATCGAAGTCGGAATGCCGCGAAACTCACCGAGTCAAAGCGTTTCGCCGTTTGCGGAAGAAGTCTGATGTAGAACAAGTAGCAGAAGCATACATGCTCAAGAGGGATCACCCGAAATTCAAAGGCAACTGAATTTCGGCAACCGGGGCATCGAAGTCGGAATGCCGCGAAACTCACCGAGTCAAAGCGTTTCGCCGTTTGCGGAAGAAGTCTGATGTAGAACAAGTAGCAGAAGCATACATGCTCAAGAGGGATCACCCGAAATTCAAAGGCAACTGAATTTCGGCAACGGGGAATCGAAGTCGGAATGCCGCGAAACTCACCGAGTCAAAGCGTTTCGCCGTTTGCGGAAGAAGTCTGATGTAGAACAAGTAGCAGAAGCATACATGCTCAAGAGGGATCACCCGAAATTCAAAGGCAACTGAATTTCGGCAACCGGGGAATCGAAGTCGGAATGCCGCGAAACTCACCGAGTCAAAGCGTTTCCCGTTTGCGGAAGAAGTCTGATGTAGAACAAGTAGCAGAAGCATACATGCTCAAGAGGGATCACCCGAAATTCAAAGGCAACTGAATTTCGGCAAAGGGGAATCGAAGTCGGAATGCCGCGAAACTCACCGAGTCAAAGCGTTTCCCGTTTGCGGAAGAAGTCTGATGTAGAACAAGTAGCAGAAGCATACATGCTCAAGAGGGATCACCCGAAATTCAAAGGCAACTGAATTTCGGCAACCGGGAATCGAAGTCGGAATGCCGCGAAACTCACCGAGTCAAAGCGTTTCCCGTTTGCGGAAGAAGTCTGATGTAGAACAAGTAGCAGAAGCATACATGCTCAAGAGGGATCACCCGAAATTCAAAGGCAACTGAATTTCGGCAACCGGGGAATCGAAGTCGGAATGCCGCGAAACTCACCGAGTCAAAGCGTTTCGCCGTTTGCGGAAGAAGTCTGATGTAGAACAAGTAGCAGAAGCATACATGCTCAAGAGGGATCACCCGAAATTCAAAGGCAACTGAATTTCGGCAACCGGGGATCGAAGTCGGAATGCCGCGAAACTCACCGAGTCAAAGCGTTTCGCCGTTTGCGGAAGAAGTCTGATGTAGAACAAGTAGCAGAAGCATACATGCTCAAGAGGGATCACCCGAAATTCAAAGGCAACTGAATTTCGGCAACCGGGGCATCGAAGTCGGAATGCCGCGAAACTCACCGAGTCAAAGCGTTTCGCCGTTTGCGGAAGAAGTCTGATGTAGAACAAGTAGCAGAAGCATACATGCTCAAGAGGGATCACCCGAAATTCAAAGGCAACTGAATTTCGGCAACCGGGGAATCGAAGTCGGAATGCCGCGAAACTCACCGAGTCAAAGCGTTTCCCCGTTTGCGGAAGAAGTCTGATGTAGAACAAGTAGCAGAAGCATACATGCTCAAGAGGGATCACCCGAAATTCAAAGGCAACTGAATTTCGGCAAACGGGGAATCGAAGTCGGAATGCCGCGAAACTCACCGAGTCAAAGCGTTTCGCCGTTTGCGGAAGAAGTCTGATGTAGAACAAGTAGCAGAAGCATACATGCTCAAGAGGGATCACCCGAAATTCAAAGGCAACTGAATTTCGGCAACCGGGGAATCGAAGTCGGAATGCCGCGAAACTCACCGAGTCAAAGCGTTTCGCCGTTTGCGGAAGAAGTCTGATGTAGAACAAGTAGCAGAAGCATACATGCTCAAGAGGGACCACCCGAAATCCAAAGGCAACTGAATTTCGGCAACCGGGGCATCGAAGTCGGAATGCCGCGAAACTCACCGAGTCAAAGCGTTTCGACGTTTGCGGAAGAAGTCTGATGTAGAACAAGTAGCCGAAGCATACATGCTCAAGAGGGATTACCCGAAATCAAAACGCAACTGAATCTTGGCAAACGGGGAATCGAAGTCGGAATGCCGAGAAATTCACCGAGTCAAAGCGTTTCCCCGTTTGCGGAAAAAGTCTGATGTAGAACAATTAGCAGAAGCATACTTGCTCATGAGGGATCACCCGAAATTCAAAGGCAACTGAATTTCGGCAACCGGCGCATCGAAGTTGGAATTCCGCGAAACTCACCGAGTCAAAGCGTTTCCCCGTTTGCGGAAGAAGTCTGATGTAGAACAAGTTGCAGAAGCATACTTGCTCAAGAGGGATCACCCGAAATTCAAAGGCAACTGAATTTCGGCAACCGGCGCATCGAAGTTGGAATTCCGCGAAACTAACTGAGTCAAAGTGTTTCGCCGTTTGCGGAAGAAGTCTGACGTAGAACAAGTAGGCGAAGCATACATGCTCAAGAGGGATCACCAGAAATTCAAAGGCAACTAAATTTCGGCAAACGGGGCATCGAAGTCGGAATGCCGCGAAACTCACCGAGTCAAAGCGTTTCGCCGTTTGCGGAAGAAGTCTGATGTAGAACAAGTAGCAGAAGCATACATGCTCAAGAGGGATCACCCGAAATTCAAAGGCAACTGAATTTCGGCAACCGGGGAATCGAAGTCGGAATGCCGCGAAACTCACCGAGTCAAAGCGTTTCGCCGTTTGCGGAAGAAGTCTGATGTAGAACAAGTAGCAGAAGCATACATGCTCAAGAGGGATCACCCGAAATTCAAAGGCAACTGAATTTCGGCAACCGGGGAATCGAAGTCGGAATGCCGCGAAACTCACCGAGTCAAAGCGTTTCCCGTTTGCGGAAGAAGTCTGATGTAGAACAAGTAGCAGAAGCATACATGCTCAAGAGGGATCACCCGAAATTCAAAGGCAACTGAATTTCGGCAACCGGGGAATCGAAGTCGGAATGCCGCGAAACTCACCGAGTCAAAGCGTTTCCCCGTTTGCGGAAGAAGTCTGATGTAGAACAAGTAGCAGAAGCATACATGCTCAAGAGGGATCACCCGAAATTCAAAGGCAACTGAATTTCGGCAAACGGGGAATCGAAGTCGGAATGCCGCGAAACTCACCGAGTCAAAGCGTTTCGCCGTTTGCGGAAGAAGTCTGATGTAGAACAAGTAGCAGAAGCATACATGCTCAAGAGGGATCACCCGAAATTCAAAGGCAACTGAATTTCGGCAACCGGGGAATCGAAGTCGGAATGCCGCGAAACTCACCGAGTCAAAGCGTTTCGCCGTTTGCGGAAGAAGTCTGATGTAGAACAAGTAGCAGAAGCATACATGCTCAAGAGGGATCACCCGAAATTCAAAGGCAACTGAATTTCGGCAACCGGGGAATCGAAGTCGGAATGCCGCGAAATCACCGAGTCAAAGCGTTTCCCCGTTTGCGGAAGAAGTCTGATGTAGAACAAGTAGCAGAAGCATACATGCTCAAGAGGGATCACCCGAAATTCAAAGGCAACTGAATTTCGGCAAACGGGGAATCGAAGTCGGAATGCCGCGAAACTCACCGAGTCAAAGCGTTTCCCCGTTTGCGGAAGAAGTCTGATGTAGAACAAGTAGCAGAAGCATACATGCTCAAGAGGGATCACCCGAAATTCAAAGGCAACTGAATTTCGGCAACCGGGGAATCGAAGTCGGAATGCCGCGAAACTCACCGAGTCAAAGCGTTTCCCGTTTGCGGAAGAAGTCTGATGTAGAACAAGTAGCAGAAGCATACATGCTCAAGAGGGATCACCCGAAATTCAAAGGCAACTGAATTTCGGCAAACGGGGATCGAAGTCGGAATGCCGCGAAATTCACCGAGTCAAAGCGTTTCCCCGTTTGCGGAAGAAGTCTGATGTAGAACAAGTAGCAGAAGCATACATGCTCAAGAGGGATCACCCGAAATTCAAAGGCAACTGAATTTCGGCAACCGGGGATCGAAGTCGGAATGCCGCGAAACTCACCGAGTCAAAGCGTTTCCCCGTTTGCGGAAGAAGTCTGATGTAGAACAAGTAGCAGAAGCATACATGCTCAAGAGGGATCACCCGAAATTCAAAGGCAACTGAATTTCGGCAACCGGGGAATCGAAGTCGGAATGCCGCGAAATTCACCGAGTCAAAGCGTTTCGCCGTTTGCGGAAGAAGTCTGATGTAGAACAAGTAGCAGAAGCATACATGCTCAAGAGGGATCACCCGAAATTCAAAGGCAACTGAATTTCGGCAACCGGGGATCGAAGTCGGAATGCCGCGAAACTCACCGAGTCAAAGCGTTTCCCGTTTGCGGAAGAAGTCTGATGTAGAACAAGTAGCAGAAGCATACATGCTCAAGAGGGATCACCCGAAATTCAAAGGCAACTGAATTTCGGCAAACGGGGAATCGAAGTCGGAATGCCGCGAAACTCACCGAGTCAAAGCGTTTCCCCGTTTGCGGAAGAAGTCTGATGTAGAACAAGTAGCAGAAGCATACATGCTCAAGAGGGATCACCCGAAATTCAAAGGCAACTGAATTTCGGCAACCGGGGAATCGAAGTCGGAATGCCGCGAAACTCACCGAGTCAAAGCGTTTCCCGTTTGCGGAAGAAGTCTGATGTAGAACAAGTAGCAGAAGCATACATGCTCAAGAGGGATCACCCGAAATTCAAAGGCAACTGAATTTCGGCAAACGGGGAATCGAAGTCGGAATGCCGCGAAATTCACCGAGTCAAAGCGTTTCCCCGTTTGCGGAAGAAGTCTGATGTAGAACAAGTAGCAGAAGCATACATGCTCAAGAGGGATCACCCGAAATTCAAAGGCAACTGAATTTCGGCAACCGGGGATCGAAGTCGGAATGCCGCGAAACTCACCGAGTCAAAGCGTTTCCCGTTTGCGGAAGAAGTCTGATGTAGAACAAGTAGCAGAAGCATACATGCTCAAGAGGGATCACCCGAAATTCAAAGGCAACTGAATTTCGGCAACCGGGAATCGAAGTCGGAATGCCGCGAAATTCACCGAGTCAAAGCGTTTCCCCGTTTGCGGAAGAAGTCTGATGTAGAACAAGTAGCAGAAGCATACATGCTCAAGAGGGATCACCCGAAATTCAAAGGCAACTGAATTTCGGCAACCGGGGAATCGAAGTCGGAATGCCGCGAAACTCACCGAGTCAAAGCGTTTCCCGTTTGCGGAAGAAGTCTGATGTAGAACAAGTAGCAGAAGCATACATGCTCAAGAGGGATCACCCGAAATTCAAAGGCAACTGAATTTCGGCAAACGGGGAATCGAAGTCGGAATGCCGCGAAACTCACCGAGTCAAAGCGTTTCCCGTTTGCGGAAGAAGTCTGATGTAGAACAAGTAGCAGAAGCATACATGCTCAAGAGGGATCACCCGAAATTCAAAGGCAACTGAATTTCGGCAACCGGGGAATCGAAGTCGGAATGCCGCGAAATTCACCGAGTCAAAGCGTTTCCCCGTTTGCGGAAGAAGTCTGATGTAGAACAAGTAGCAGAAGCATACATGCTCAAGAGGGGTCACCCGAAATTCAAAGGCAACTGAATTTCGGCAAACGGGGAATCGAAGTCGGAATGCCGCGAAATTCACCGAGTCAAAGCGTTTCCCCGTTTGCGGAAGAAGTCTGATGTAGAACAAGTAGCAGAAGCATACATGCTCAAGAGGGGTCACCCGAAATTCAAAGGCAACTGAATTTCGGCAAACGGGGAATCGAAGTTGGAATGCCGCGAAATTCAACGAGTCAAAGCGTTTCCCCGTTTGCGGAAGAAGTCTGATGTAGAACAAGTAGCAGAAGCATGCATGCTCAAGAGGGCTCACCCGAAATTCAAAGGCTACTGAATTTCGGCAAACGAGGAATCGAAGTCGGAATGCCACGAAACTCACCGAGGCAAAGCGTTTCGACGTTTGCGGAAGAAGTCTGATGTAGAACAAGTAGCAGAAGCATACATGCTCAAGAGGGATCACCCGAAATTCAAAGGCAACTGAATTTCAGCAACCGGGGAATCGAAGTCGGAATGCCGCGAAATTCACCGAGTCAAAGCGTTTCCCCGTTTGCGGAAGAAGTCTGATGTAGAACAAGTAGCAGAAGCATACATGCTCAAGAGGGCTCACCCGAAATCCAAAGGCAACTGAATTTCGGCAACCGGGAATCGAAGTCGGAATGCCGCGAAATTCACCGAGTCAAAGCGTTTCCCCGTTTGCGGAAGAAGTCTGATGTAGAACAAGTAGCAGAAGCATACATGCTCAAGAGGGGTCACCCGAAATTCAAAGGCAACTGAATTTCGGCAAACGGGGAATCGAAGTCGGAATGCCGCGGAACTCACCGTGGCTAAGCGTTTCGCCGTTTGAGGAAGAAGTCTGATGTAGAACAAGTAGCAGAAGCATACATGCTCAAGAGGGATCACCCGAAATTCAAAGGCAACTGAATTTCGGCAACCGGGGAAGCGAAGTCGAAATGCCGCGAAACTCACCGAGTCAAAGCGTTTCCCCGTTTGCGGAAGAAGTCTGATGTAGAACAAGTAGCAGAAGCATACATGCTCAAGAGGGGTCACCCGAAATTCAAAGGCAACTGAATTTCGGAAAACGGGGAATCGAAGTCGGAATGCCGCGAAATTCACCAATTTAAAGCGTTTCCCCGTTTGCGGAAGAAGTCTGATGTAGAACAAGTAGCAGAAGCATACATGCTCAAGAGGGGTAACCCGAAATTCAAAGGCAACTGAATTTCGGTAACCGGGGAATCAAAGTCGGAATGCCGCGAAACTCACCGTGGCAAAGCGTTTCCCCGTTTACGGAAGAAGTCTGATGTAGAACAAGTAGCAGAAGCATACATGCTCAAGAGGGATCACCAGAAATTCAAAGGCAACTGAATTTCGGAAACGGGGAATCGAGGTCGGAATGCCGCGAAATTCACCGAGTCAAAGCGTTTCCCCGTTTGCGGAAGAAGTCTGATGTAGAACAAGTAGCAGAAGCATACATGCTCAAGAGGGTTCACCCGAAATTCAAAGGCAACTGAATTTCGGCAACCGGGGAATCGAAGTCGGAATGCCGCGAAATTCACCGAGTCAAAGCGTTTCCCCGTTTGCGGAAGAAGTCTGATGTAGAACAAGTAGCAGAAGCATACATGCTCAAGAGGGGTCACTCGAAATTCAAAGGCAACTGAATTTCGGCAACCGGGGAATCGAAGTCGGAATGCCGCGAAATTCACCGAGTCAAAGCGTTTCCCCGTTTGCGGAAGAAGTCTGATGTAGAACAAGTAGCAGAAGCATACATGCTCAAGAGGGATCACCCGAAATTCAAAGGCAACTGAATTTCGGCAAACGGGGAATCGAAGTCGGAATGCCGCGAAACTCACCGAGTCAAAGCGTTTCCCCGTTTCTGGAAGAAGTCTGATGTAGATCAAATAGCAGAAGCATACATGCTCAAGAGGGATCACCCGAAATCCAAAGGCAACTGAATTTCGACAAACGGGGAATCGAAGTTGGAATGCCACGAAATTCACCGAGTCAAAGCGTTTCCCCGTTTGCGGAAGAAGTCTGATGTAGAACAAGTAGCAGAAGCATACATGCTCAAGAGGGATCACCCGAAATTCAAAGGCAACTGAATTTCGGCAAACGGGGAATCGAAGTCGGAATGCCGCGAAATTCACCGAGTCAAAGCGTTTCCCCGTTTGCGGAAGAAGTCTGATGTAGAACAAGTAGCAGAAGCATACATGCTCAAGAGGGATCACCCGAAATTCAAAGGCAACTGAATTTCGGCAAACGGGGAATCGAAGTCGGAATGCCGCGAAATTCACCGAGTCAAAGCGTTTCCCCGTTTGCGGAAGAAGTCTGATGTAGAACAAGTAGCAGAAGCATACATGCTCAAGAGGGATCACCCGAAATTCAAAGGCAACTGAATTTCGGCAAACGGGGAATCGAAGTCGGAATGCCGCGAAACTCACCGAGTCAAAGCGTTTCCCCGTTTGCGGAAGAAGTCTGATGTAGAACAAGTAGCAGAAGCATACATGCTCAAGAGGGATCACCCGAAATTCAAAGGCAACTGAATTTCGGCAAACGGGAATCGAAGTCGGAATGCCGCGAAATTCACCGAGTCAAAGCGTTTCCCGTTTGCGGAAGAAGTCTGATGTAGAACAAGTAGCAGAAGCATACATGCTCAAGAGGGATCACCCGAAATTCAAAGGCAACTGAATTTCGGCAACCGGGGAATCGAAGTCGGAATGCCGCGAAACTCACCGAGTCAAAGCGTTTCCCGTTTGCGGAAGAAGTCTGATGTAGAACAAGTAGCAGAAGCATACATGCTCAAGAGGGATCACCCGAAATTCAAAGGCAACTGAATTTCGGCAACCGGGAATCGAAGTCGGAATGCCGCGAAACTCACCGAGTCAAAGCGTTTCCCCGTTTGCGGAAGAAGTCTGATGTAGAACAAGTAGCAGAAGCATACATGCTCAAGAGGGATCACCCGAAATTCAAAGGCAACTGAATTTCGGCAAACGGGGAATCGAAGTCGGAATGCCGCGAAATTCACCGAGTCAAAGCGTTTCCCCGTTTGCGGAAGAAGTCTGATGTAGAACAAGTAGCAGAAGCATACATGCTCAAGAGGGATCACCCGAAATTCAAAGGCAACTGAATTTCGGCAAACGGGGATCGAAGTCGGAATGCCGCGAAATTCACCGAGTCAAAGCGTTTCCCCGTTTGCGGAAGAAGTCTGATGTAGAACAAGTAGCAGAAGCATACATGCTCAAGAGGGATCACCCGAAATTCAAAGGCAACTGAATTTCGGCAAACGGGGAATCGAAGTCGGAATGCCGCGAAATTCACCGAGTCAAAGCGTTTCCCCGTTTGCGGAAGAAGTCTGATGTAGAACAAGTAGCAGAAGCATACATGCTCAAGAGGGATCACCCGAAATTCAAAGGCAACTGAATTTCGGCAACCGGGGAATCGAAGTCGGAATGCCGCGAAATTCACCGAGTCAAAGCGTTTCCCCGTTTGCGGAAGAAGTCTGATGTAGAACAAGTAGCAGAAGCATACATGCTCAAGAGGGATCACCCGAAATTCAAAGGCAACTGAATTTCGGCAACCGGGGAATCGAAGTCGGAATGCCGCGAAACTCACCGAGTCAAAGCGTTTCCCCGTTTGCGGAAGAAGTCTGATGTAGAACAAGTAGCAGAAGCATACATGCTCAAGAGGGATCACCCGAAATTCAAAGGCAACTGAATTTCGGCAAACGGGGAATCGAAGTCGGAATGCCGCGAAATTCACCGAGTCAAAGCGTTTCGCCGTTTGCGGAAGAAGTCTGATGTAGAACAAGTAGCAGAAGCATACATGCTCAAGAGGGATCACCCGAAATTCAAAGGCAACTGAATTTCGGCAAACGGGGAATCGAAGTCGGAATGCCGCGAAATTCACCGAGTCAAAGCGTTTCCCGTTTGCGGAAGAAGTCTGATGTAGAACAAGTAGCAGAAGCATACATGCTCAAGAGGGATCACCCGAAATTCAAAGGCAACTGAATTTCGGCAAACGGGGAATCGAAGTCGGAATGCCGCGAAATTCACCGAGTCAAAGCGTTTCCCCGTTTGCGGAAGAAGTCTGATGTAGAACAAGTAGCAGAAGCATACATGCTCAAGAGGGATCACCCGAAATTCAAAGGCAACTGAATTTCGGCAACCGGGAATCGAAGTCGGAATGCCGCGAAATTCACCGAGTCAAAGCGTTTCCCCGTTTGCGGAAGAAGTCTGATGTAGAACAAGTAGCAGAAGCATACATGCTCAAGAGGGATCACCCGAAATTCAAAGGCAACTGAATTTCGGCAAACGGGGAATCGAAGTCGGAATGCCGCGAAATTCACCGAGTCAAAGCGTTTCCCCGTTTGCGGAAGAAGTCTGATGTAGAACAAGTAGCAGAAGCATACATGCTCAAGAGGGATCACCCGAAATTCAAAGGCAACTGAATTTCGGCAACCGGGGAATCGAAGTCGGAATGCCGCGAAATTCACCGAGTCAAAGCGTTTCCCCGTTTGCGGAAGAAGTCTGATGTAGAACAATTAGCAAAGGCCAATACATGCTCAAGAAGGTTCACCAGAAAGTCAAAGCCGTACTGATTTTTCCCCGGCTAATACGGGGTAGCGAAAGTCACCCGAATTGCGCGAAATGCACCGAGTCAAAAAACCGTTCCCACCTTTTGCAGATAAGAAACTGATGTCGAACAACAGTTTTAGCCCGGAAGCCATACATGGCACAAATAGGAATCCACAGAAATTTCAAAGGCAACTTTTTTGAAAACTTTTCGGCAACCGGGAATCCGAAGTACCCGGAATGCCGCTAAATGCACCGACCTCAAAGCGTTGTCCCCGTTTGCCGGAAGAAGTCCTGGATGTAGAACAAGTAGCACAAGAATACATGCTCACAGAGGGAATTCCACCAGAAATATCAAAGGTCAACCTGAATTACGGCAAACGCGGGAATTCGAAGTCGGAATGCCGCGAAATTCCCCACCGAGTCAAAGCGTTTCCCCGTTTGCGGAAGAAGTCCCCCCGGATGTAGAACAACAAGTAAGCAGAAGCATACATTGCCTCAAGAGGGGATCACCCGAAATTCAAAGGCAACCCTGAATTTAACGGCAAACGGGGAATCGGAAGTCGGAATGCCAGCGAAATTCCACCGAGTCAAAAGCGTTTCCCCTGTTTTTTGGCGGAAAGAAGTCCTGATGTAGAACAAGTAGCACAAGCATACCTGCTCAAGAGGGATTAACAGAAAATTCAAAGGCAACTGAATTGTCCGGCAAAACCCGGGGAAATCGAAGTCGGAATGACGCGAAATTCACCGAGTCAAAGTCGGTTTTTCCCCGTCTTGCGGAAAGGAACAATGTCCCTGATGTAGAACCCAAGTAGCAGAAGGTCATACATTGCTCAACAGGGGTCCCCACCCCGAAATTCAAAGGCAACTGAAGTTTTCCCGGCAATACCGGGGAATCGGAAGGTCCGAATGCCGCGAAATTTCACCGAGTCAAAGCCCCGTTTCCCCATTTGCGGAAGAAGTCCTTGATGTGAACAAGTAGCAGAAGGCATACATGCTCAAGAGGGATCACCCGAAATTTCCCCAAAGGGCAAAACTGATGTTTCGGCAACCGGGGAATCGAAAGTCGGAATGCCGCGAAAGTCACCGAGTCCAAAGACCGTTTTCCCCTTTTGGCCGGGAAAGAAAACGTCCTGATGTAGAAACAAGTAGACCAGAAGCATACAATGCATCAAGAGGGATCAACCCCAAATTCAAAGGCAACTGAATTTCCCGGCAAAACGGGAATCGAAAAGTCGGAATGCCGCTGAAATTCACCGAGTCCCCCCCCCAATGGTGTTTCCCCGTTTGCGGGAAGAAGTCTGATGCTAAAGAACCAAGTTAAGCAGAAGCATACATGCTCAAGAGGGATCACCAGAAAAATTCAAAGGCCCAATTGAATTTCGGCAACCGGGGATTCGAAGTCGGAATGCCGCGAAATTCACCCGAGTCACAGGCGTTTTCCCCCGTATTTTTGGCGGAAGAAGTCCTGATGTAGGAACAAAGTAGCCAGAAGAATACATGCTTCCAAGAGGGGTCACCTGATAATTCAAAGGCAACTGAATTTCGGCAAACGGGGAATCGAAGTCGGAATGCCGCGAAATTCACCGAGTCAAAGCGTTTCCCCGTTTGCGGAAGAAGTCTGATGTAGAACAAGTAGCAGAAGCATACATGCTCAAGAGGGCTCACCCGAAATTCAAAGGCAACTGAATTTCGGCAACCGGGGAATCGAAGTCGGAATGCCGCGAAATTCACCGAGTCAAAGCGTTTCCCCGTTTGCGGAAGAAGTCTTATGTAGAACAAGTAGCAGAAGCATACATGCTCAAGAGGGGTCACCCGAAATTCAAAGGCAACTGAATTTCGGCAAACCAGGAATCGAAGTCGGAAATGCCGCGAAACTCACCGAGTCAAAGCGTTTCCCCGTTTGCCGAAGAAGTCTGATGTAGAACAAGTAGCAGAAGCATACATGCTCAAGAGGGGTCACCCGAAATTCAAAGGCAACTGAATTTCGGCAAACGGGGAATCGAAGTCGGAATGTCGCGAAATTCATCGAGTCAAAGCGTTTCCCTGTTTGCGGAAGAAGTCTGATGTAGAACAAGTACCAGAAGCATACATGCTCAAGAGGGGTCACTCGAAATTCAAAGGCAACTGAATTTCGGCAACTGGGGCATCGAAGTCGGAATGCCGCGAAACTCAATGAGTCAAAGCGTTTCGCCATTTGCGGAAGAAGTCTGATGTAGAACAAGTTGCAGAAGCATACATGCTCAAGAGGGAATCACCCGAAATTCAAAGGCAACTGAATTTCGGCAAACGGGGAATCGAAGTCGGAATGCCGCGAAATCACCGAGTTCAAAGCGTTTCCCGTTTGCGGAAGAAGTCTGATGTAGAACAAGTAGCAGAAGCATACATGCTCAAGAGGGATCACCCGAAATTCAAAGGCAACTGAATTTCGGCAACCGGGGAATCGAAGTCGGAATGCCGCGATATTCACCGAGTCAAAGCGTTTCCCGTTTGCGGAAGAAGTCTGATGTAGAACAAGTAGCAGAAGCATACATGCTCAAGAGGGATCACCCGAAATTCAAAGGCAACTGATTTTCGGCAACGGGGAATCGAAGTCGGAATGCCGCGAAATTCACGAGTCAAAGCGTTTCCCCGTTTGCGGAAGAAGTCTGATGTAGAACAAGTAGCAGAAGCATACATGCTCAAGAGGGATCACCCGAAATTCAAAGGCAACTGAATTTCGGCAAACGGGGAATCGAAGTCGGAATGCCGCGAAATTCACCGAGTCAAAGCGTTTCCCCGTTTGCGGAAGAAGTCTGATGTAGAACAAGTAGCAGAAGCATACATGCTCAAGAGGGATCACCAGAAATTCAAAGGCAAATGAATTTCGGCAAACGGGGAATCGAAGTCGGAATGCCGCGAAATTCACCGAGTCAAAGCGTTTCCCCGTTTGCGGAAGAAGTCTGATGTAGAACAAGTAGCAGAAGCATACATGCTCAAGAGGGGTCACCCGAAATTCAAAGGCAACTAAATTTCGGCAAACGGGGAATCGAAGTCGGAATGCCGCGAAATTCACCGAGTCAAAGCGTTTCCCCGTTTGCGGAAGAAGTCTGATGTAGAACAAGTAGCAGAAGCATACATGCTCAAGAGGGATCACCCGAAATTCAAAGGCAACTAAATTTCGGCAACCGGGAAATCGAAGTGGGAATGCCGCGAAATTCACCGAGTCAAAGCGTTTCCCCGTTTGCGGAAGAAGTCTGATGTAGAACAAGTAGCAGACGCATACATGCTCAAGAGGGATCACCAGAAAATTCAAAGGCAACTGAATTTCGGCAACCGGGGAATCGAAGTCGGAATGCCGCGAAATTCACCGAGTCAAAGCGTTTCACCGTTTGCGGAAGAAGTCTGATGTAGAACAAGTAGCAGAAGCATACATGCTCAAGAGGGATCACCCGAAATTCAAAGGCAACTGAATTTCGGCAAACGGGGAATCGAAGTCGGAATGCCGCGAAATTCACCGAGTCAAAGCGTTTTCGCATTTGCGGAAGAAGTCTGATGTAGAACAAGTAGCAGAAGCATACATGCTCAAGAGGGGTCACCCGAAATTCAAAGGCAACTGAATTTCGGCAACCGGGGAATCGAAGTCGAAATGCCGCGAAATTCACCGAGTCAAAGCGTTTCCCCGTTTGCGGAAGAAGTCTGATGTAGAACAAGTAGCAGAAGCATACATGCTCAAGAGGGATCACCCGAAATTCAAAGGCAACTGAATTTCGGCAAATGGGGAATCTAAGTCGGAATGCCGCGAAATTCACCGAGTCAAAGCGTTTCCCCGTTTGCGGAAAAAGTCTGATGTAGAACAAGTAGCAGAAGCATACATGCTCAAGAGGGGTCACCCGAAATTCAAAGGCAACTGAATTTCGGCAACCGGGAATCGAAGTCGGAATGCCGCGAAATTCACCGAGTCAAAGCGTTTCCCCGTTTGCGGAAGAAGTGTGATGTAGAACAAGTAGCAGAAGCATACATGCTCAAGAGGGGTCACCATAAATTCAAAGGCAACTGATTTTCGGCAAACGGGGCAATCGAAGTCGGAAATGCCGCGAAAGTCACCGAGTCTAAGCGTTTCCCCGTTTGCGGAAGAAGTCTGATGTAGAACAAGTAGTAGAAGCATACATGCTCAAGAGGGATCACCCGAAATCCATAGGCAACTGAATTTCGGCAAACGGGGAATCGAAGTCGGAATGCCGCGAAATTCACCGAGTCAAAGCTTTTCCCCGTTGCGGAAGAAGTCTGATGTAGAACAAGTAGCAGAAGCACACATGCTCAAGAGGGATCACCCGAAATTCAATGGCAACTGAATTTCGGCAAACGGGGAATCGAAGTCGGAATACCGCGAAAGTCACCGAGTCTAACCGTTTCCCCGTTTGCGGAAGAAGTCTGATGTAAAACAAGTAGCAGAAGCATACATGCTCAAGAGGGATCACCC